>AYEL01073858.1:0-98793 GCA_000484575.1 Olivierus martensii
AATAGTTTACTTTCGGCGCCATTTTACAAGGCAACTCAATTGACCAATCACAAACAAGGAAGACTTAACAGAACGCCGGTGGAGAATGCGGGAACGCTTATTGTGAAATGGCGACGGAAAGCTGCTTCTCCGCGCGTACGCTAGCGGAAGTTAACCGCACGAGTGGCCGCTTCCGCATCCGCATCCCGCGTCGCAACCGCTAATTGTGAAACAGCCTTTAAAACGTTCGGCGTTCCGGCTTCTTCCCATGATGCATCTGTATTCTGTCGAAAGAAAATGGAGGAATTGAAAGTGCGCATGTCCAACGCCGGCGTTGGTCTAAAACTCACGGCGCACACGCTTCAGGTCTCGGCGTTCACTTTGCGGCGCATTAACGCTAGATGTGAACAGCTACACGGCGCGGCGCGAGAGAGGCGGAGCTATGACGAAAGCGCGTGCAAACGTTAATGCTTGCGCTTGGTGTAAATTTGCCTTTATCGTGTACATTTACACATACAGCTACATTTGTATTTATCAAATTTTTATTTACAGATACAAAGGCTATCTCACGGGAGTAATATGGAATCTCAGATATTTTTAAAACTTTTTAAGAATAAACTAAATTTGAATCATATTTATCGTTATTTATCTTCTCAACGTAATTTTCCTCTTTCCGGTAATGATTTAACACGTGCCGGAGGCTGTTCTACTTTTATGAGATTACCTTCGCAAAAATCATCGAAAGGTAAGCATAATTATAATTTCTAGTAAATCCGTTGTTGCTACGTCAGCAATAAGAGAATGTGCTGATCAGTGAATGATTTTAATATAATAATTAAATTTTAATTTAAAAATTTAAATTCATTATTAGGCAAATTTTCTTTATTGTTAAGGAAGTTTGTCTTATTAATTAAGAAGATATTTCATTATAAATATTAATTATGGAATTTTTGGGATAAGTGGAAAGAGCGAAATACAAATTATCTGAGGCACTTGCTAGTAATGTTGCAATATATAATTGGCCTTAAAAAATGCACTTTTTAAAAATAAACTTCAAATGAATTTAAAGATTGGTCTTGAGTCTTAATTACAGTAATGATTCAATATGCTGAATTCACTGGGAATTATCTTCCTTTCCATTCAAATGGAAAATGGAAAATCATAATAACTTAGAGATATTCTAGGAATTAAAGCATATTTGTCAGTTTGGTACATACTGATTGATTTCGTACCAATCATTTTCTCAATGATTGATTTAGAGCTGTTGCATAATTAATTTACTGTGACTTATTTCTTAGCAGTAGTGGGTGATCGGTTAACGAACACAATCCGTTCCAAGACAATGTTCGTTATCCGAACTGTTCGTTAACCGATCACCCACTGTATTAGAGTCATTCTCCAATTTGAATCCAATTGATGAGGAGAAGCCCAGAAGTTTGTATTGAATTTTAAATGCTCCACTAGGACCAGGGCCGCGTCAAATGAGAGTGCAAGGGAATCATAGAACCTGATTAAAATATATTTATAAAAATATTTATATAGTTAGTTAGGTCTGGCACTCCGGCGGTCTTGGCGTGGCCCTGACTGGGACTATAATTTTTTTCTGCTCATTTGAAAGTGCATTTATCTCGGGGTATTATTATGAATTCCACTTATCTTCCTTAACTTTCTTGATGATATTAGACGCATTATCCAATGGCAGATAATCGTACAGGTTAGAAAAAGAAAATTCTGCTTTGTTTTTCTTGTGCGAAAGTGCGATGTCACAACATAAGTTATCTGAATGGCTTTAAATCCGTTAAAATGAAATATTATTATGAAATTATATATAATTATCGTCAAAGATTATAGTGACGTCACAAATATGATTAAAAAGTATTTCTTCATTTTTACATATATTTTATGTATCTGAATCTGTCAGATAATAAATAAATAATCTGATATTTTTGATAGAGTATAAATTTGGAAAAATATTCGCATATACTTTCTCAATATTCTTTGCGAGAATATTTACCAACAAAAATAAGTTCTCTCTAAGTTCGAAATCATCTTATACCCAATTTTTTTTTGTCTCTATAACTCATTTTTTACCGTTTTATTATTATCCGTTTAGCGATGATCAATCTAGGCGTAGATATTGATGTGGTTACTCCAAGAATGATGACCATATGTAATTTTGTGAGGATTTTTACCAATACGGCTGCTTAAAATTTGGCATTTCTATTCGTTGCACTACATAGGAATGCAAATCAAAAGGATTTGTAAAGTTTCATTGCATACACTTCGAGATATTTCAGTTTAAAAAAGTGACACTAATGAGGATAAAGATATTATATAGATGATCAAAGCTTAATTAAAAATAATTACCGAAAATAATTTAATATTCATACAATATATATTTATTCAGAAAATTTATATGTAGTAAAGAATTTTTAGTGTTCAGAATTTTTAATTTTTTTGCATTAAATGGAATTTAAGAATTTGTAGAGTACAGTATAAGATATCCAAATTTTACTCTTATTATTAATAAACTAAATTCTCTTTTGATATAGTTGTTTTTTTTTCTTTTCTAAATTAATTTAGGACTGGATGTATGTTTTGTTGGCATACCATTAGATGCTGGAACATCTTTTCGTCCAGGATGCAGATTTGGTCCTCGAGCTATCAGAGCTGAATCTTCTCTTCTTCGTATATGCAATTCGGCTACAGGTATTCTGTTTCGTATTTAAAGTAATCAAAATGTAAGAAATCATTTTAATCTACTTAAAAAAAAAACTTTTAAATCTATCAAATGAAATTACATATCATTTAGACGTTATTCCGTTTGAAAATCTCCAAATTGCTGATATCGGTGATATACCAGTCACGATTTATAAACTCGAAGAGGCTGTAAAAGATATCAAAAAAGGAATTTCACAAATACTACTCACTGGTTGCAAACCTCTAACTATGGGCGGAGATCATACGATAACATACCCTATATTACAAGCTATGAAGGTAATGAGGTCTCTTTTATTCAATTTTAATATAGTTTTTCAATTTAATTGATTTGAATAGGAACGACATGGTCCTGTTGGATTAATCCATGTCGACGCTCATGCGGATATCAACGATACTATGTTAAATTGTAAAATAGCCCATGGAACACCATTCAGACGGGCTGTAGAAGAAGGGTTACTAGATTGTAAAAGAGTCGTCCAAATTGGTCTCAGGGGAACCATATACTCCACAGACGATTTCGAATGGTCGAGACAACAGGTAATAGATGAATAATTTATGTATACTGTATTTTAGTTTCTCTATTAATTAAGAATGACTTTTGTACCAGGGATTTAGAGTTGTTCAAGTTGAGGAATGCTGGCAAAAATCCCTCGTTCCATTAATGCAAGACGTCAAAAATCAAATCGGCGATGGACCTGTTTATATCAGTCTGGATATTGATGCATTAGATCCAGCTTACGCTCCTGGAACTGGTAAATATATTAAGCAGCATTAATTCATTTATGTCCAGAAATATTTTTTGTTTCGTAATACAGTATAATTTCAACGTAAGTAGGGGCCTATATGCTGGTAAATATATATTGATAAAGATTAAAAAATTAAAAATTTCTAAAAGATTTGGTTAGTGGGTCATTAATGATTTCTTCAACAGTGGTGTATATATTGAGACTAATTTTTTAGATTTGAAATAATTCTTGATTAATCCTTTGCTTTCCAAATAAGTTTTTTTTTTATTTTGAAATGATTGCTTAAATAAGGGATATGTCGTTAAAATAATCTTCAATGTCATAACCTATTTGTTGGATACTATAAAAATTTATTAAATAATTCTATAGTTGCAGTTGAAACCTCTAAGCATTGAACATCAATCATTTTTAAACAAATGAATCTACAAAATTAATTAATCTAATTTCAAATTCAATTTTAATAGTCTAATCATCCTGCTAAGTTTTATAAAATTCAATCAAATAGTTCAAACTTATTGAGCTTTCGAAGCTTAAATGACATTTGACATTTTTTAACGATTAAAGATAAAGGCTTAATTGATGTGTTCTTGAGATCACTTTTAATGACTTGACTATTCTCCAAATTTTAGAAAATATCAAATAAATAATTCAGGATGTATTAAGAGATAATCTCAAAAATTTGAACGTCCACCATTTTTAAATAGCTGAAACTAGAGAATTAAATGATGCGGTTTCGAGATTACCTTTAATGAAGCATCGCTTCTAAGTTTTCTGAAAATATACTAATTAATTCAAAAGTTATTAATGAAGATACATAACACAATAATCTCACAAGTTTCAGTTTCCTTTGGAACATAGTCTAAAAGTGAATTAGAAAAGTTTTCAGAATTAAAACTTCTTGGAAATAATTGCATTTATTTTTAAGAAATAATAGCATATATAAAATTAAAATAAATTATATACAATATTTATCTTATTATAATTTCTAAAAATATTTTTAAATGTCAAATACTGTCTGTTATTTTTGATGAGATAAAATCCTGTAGAGTATTTTAGTGTTCTCTGTTCAAATAATTAGAGAAATGTTGGATTACCTCATTATCTGGGAGAATGAATTTGATAATTTACAGTTTTGTTGCTGTGTTGTTATGATATTATAATTTTCTTATCAATACTTCTAACGAATGTCCAATAAATACTTATACAGTATATAATTCAAACATCGAAAGTTTTCGTTAAAAATACGGAGTGGTACAGTTGAGTTTTGTCATAAACTATAATGTGAATGTTAGTCTATCGTTAAAAAGAAAGAGACGTCTTTTTTAATTAGAGCAGGAAATAAGATATTTATGTAATTCCATAATGTAAGATAATAATGAAATTCATGTATCATTATTTCCTCTACATTACAGTTCTATTATTAGTTATATTATTATCTTTGATTGACACACTATAAAACTGTTATACGAAGGGAGGCCAAAAAGTTCTTACCCTCATCATGTTGTACGTGTGTTATAGATCTGTAACTGTAAACAAGGGTAGAGTACTGTCTTACTAATACGCATGCCTTTTTTTGTTTTGACAGGTCCTGTTTAACCGGAGTTAGAAGCGTGATAATAGAAGAGTCATGGTTGACAAAATTGAGTATGGAGACGTGATACGGTTCCTTTATTTTCATGGGAAAATTACATAAGCAATCCATGAAAAGATGTCAATTGTGTATGGTGAGAAATGTCTATCATATGACTGAGACTATGAAACGATTGGAACGAGAATTCAAATATAGTCGCACCAACAGGATGATCCAAAAAAACCATCAACAAAGTCATATTATCTGTATTTTAGAACAGCAAAAGTGTCATATTGACAGACTACTTACAAAAAGGGACGAAAATAGCAGGGGCGTACTATAGGAACTTCTATAAAAGTTACGGGACACTATCAAGAAATAAGGTGCGGTTTGCTGTCAAAAGATATGTAGCTGACAATGCATTTACACATCGAGCTGCTGAAACAGTTACACTTTTCTGCGCAAATATAGCACTAAATCTTGCCCCATCCCTGTATTCTCCTGATCTTACATTTTCAGACTTTCTTCCTGTTTCGAAATATGAAAAAAATATTTACGGAGAACAATTTTCTTCGATGATGAGGAGGTCATTACTGCTGTGGAGAGCTGGCTTGCCTCCAAACCTGCCGATTTCTGCAGAAATGGGATTAAACAATGCTTCACAGGTGTGAGAAGTATGTAGCCCTAGGAGATGGATATGTAGGGAAGAAAGAGTTGGAGGATCAAATTTCAGATCCTTAGCACATCCTCGTTAAGAGGATAAGAACTTTTTGTCTCCCCCTTATACATTATTTAAAAATGAGAATTGAATTTTTTATTATTTTTCTTTTTTTTATGCATATTTAGATATATTTTGTAGAAGGTTAACATATCATTGGATAAAATTGTGACTACAGTATCATCATTCCAATTAACTACTACAATATTTCGATTTATATCAATTTCGAGAGCAATTGATTTTTTGACTTGATCTTCATTTTCTCAAAAAGGTATTATTTCTTCTAAAAGGTATTATCCAATACCATTTTCCCTTATAGTTCTTTTACCTCCAAAATCTGTTTTGAATAATTTAAATTATAAACTATACATTAATTTAAAAAGTTCGCACCATAGAATAAATTTTAAAATTCTACAAACTCGGAGATCAAAAAGTATCAGATTCTAAAGAAATTTAAATCTCTTCATCGTTAAAACGCTAATATAAAAATGTGAAAAAATGGACAAAAAGTTTTTTGAAGTGATCTATCAATAATAAATATACTTTAGAAAATATTTATTCTATAATAAAATACAGTGGTCGCAATTCGACAGTTGAATTTCGCAGGAAAGCGCATTTGCGTGCATGGAATTGTGTGATGTTATTTGTTATTTGCATGGTTATTTGACAGTTCTTGTTGTTTGTTTTAATTTTCAATTCTGCATTTTTCAGAAAGTAAAAAAATTTGCGCATCGACATTTATTCTATAATAAAATATAGTGGTCGCAATTCGACAGTTGAATTTCGCAGGAAAGCGCATTTGCGTGCATGGAATTGTGTGATGTTATTTGTTATTTGCATGGTTATTTGACAGTTCTTGTTGTTTGTTTTAATTTTCAATTCTGCATTTTTCAGAAAGTAAAAAAATTTGCGCATCCATAGTTATTATTAATTTTTTGAGTGAAATTTAATGGTGGTTCAAAGAGAAGTGAACAGAAGAATAATTCAGGAAAGAAGAACACTTGATTGAGCATAGAAAAGAAGAAAGAAATTGTAGATAAAGTGCAGAAAAGTAAAATAATTACAGATGTAGCTCAAGAGTATGGCGTTCTAGGACAACTTGGCAATGTTTTGCAACAGAGAGAAGATTATGAATGCTAGAGCAATAAAGATTTCTGACAAGAACAGATCTTTAATCAATGCATTGAAGAGATGGAAAAACTGCTTCTCACCTGGATTAGATAAAGATAGATGAAGGGAGATCCAGTAACTCAGGCAATGATCTGTAAGAAGGCTAGGTCAATTTTCGAATAACTGCAGAAGAAAACTTATACCTCGAGTTCAAACTAAGGAATTTAAAGCAAGTCGAGGCTAGTTTCATAGATTCAAAGGTAGAACAGGATAAAGAAGACTTTACTCTTAACATCCAAGGGCTAATAAATTGTGTATTGTGTATAAAATAGTGTATTTTGTAATTTAGTGTGTTATACAATAGTAAATATGTATAGTAAAGTAAATAATATACGTCATTAAACAAGAGTAAAACATGTATAATAAAATAAATAATATAGTGTATTTCTCTCATCTCATCAGTTTGGGGGGTGGGATCGGGGTCCGTGAACGAATTAATCTATTTTCCATAATCTTATATTGGGAAAATTACATGTATAATAAAATAAATAATATAGTGTATCTCTCTCATCTCATCAGTTTGGGGAGTGGGATCGGGGTCCGTGAACGAATTAATCTATTTTCCATAATCTTATATTGGGAAAATTGTCTCACAATTCGACACTAGTTCGGCGACTGATTAGTGTCGAATTGCGAAGTATCACTGTACTGTATGTGTTATAAATTAACATGCACTTCTATAAATATATATTCTGTTATTAATAAGCGCTTAAGCGCAGCTCGTGAGATGCCAAAAAATTCTATCAAAACGATTATTCTACATAAAAATTTTATGCTTATAAAAACAGCTGAGCAAAATTAATAAAAATGCAAAAATAAGATTTAATTTAAATATAATTAACTACAATATTTTAAAACATGGCAACTGAATTTAGGAAGTAAGATGCTTTCGGTGGGAGGCTTCTTGTTCAAACCTTATCTGGAAAAAAAGCGAAATCACATTTTCTAAATTTTTATATCAATATCTTACATCTAATTTTTTCGCTATTTTAATGTATTAATGGTTTTATATAAAACTGTTAAAATAATAATTGTTTCAAACATTAGTTCTAATTTTTTCTTGTATTTCATCGTATGGATTTGCAATAATAATAACAGTAAATAGATTCTCATAAAAATTATAGAAAAGTAGATCAATTACTGTCGTACGTAAATATTTCTTTTGGAATTTGTAACAGAATATTAGATAGTTCCTAGTTTAATATTGCGTTATTGATATGTCTTACCGGTTAGTTTCAAATGCTTCAAAAAAACTTTCTGTAAAAAAAAGATTAATCCAAATTCTTTCTCTTCCAATTGCTGACTGATTGCATATTTTTACTAATAACTTTTGAACCAATTAATATATTTTCATGATTTTTAATTAATGATATTCTGTTATCAAATGTAAACTCGAAGCTATGTAAATGATACGGCTTCGATATCTTTCACAGTTCCTTTAACATTCACTTTAACCTATAACCCTCTAGTTTCGGCCGCTTAAAAATGACGAACTTTTAAACATCCGAGATTATCTTTTAATATATTTTAAATTTTATAAAAATCCAATAAATAGTATATTTTTGAAATTTTGCAGAAGTATCAAATAACAATCATATCAATTAACCCTTTATCTTCAAGCATTTAAAAAAGGCGAGTGTTTAAAACTTCGAAAGTTTCTCCATAATAAATTTTAAATTATTTGAAGAGATATAAGAGTGATCAATCTCTATGAATTCATCTGTTAAGAAATATCTGTTTAATCTTTCCTGTAATAACTATGAAAGTATTTAATACATTTTTAGGAAATTCAATATATAGACTATGCCACCGAAAATAATTTTGATGTTATATAATCTAATCCTATATCCTTAATTATTCCAAAATAGACGATTCTAAAGAGGGCGATTAGCTCAGAATTGCTTATTGTTTTCTATTTATTACGATAAAGTCAAGTTTATTCAGATATTTTTTAACGCTATTAGAACATTTTAATAATTTTTAATCATAATTCTGCAATAATAAGATCGTTAAAAACAAATTAGATACAATAAATAAAAACTTATAAATGCTTCGTTAATTATAATTAAGAAATCTTTTTATGTATAATTACGAAAAGTTTTAATATAACATTCTTTACTACATAATCTACTTAAATAGTCAATATGTTAATTTTGTATGATAAATTAATTTAATATAAGATAAAATAATGCAATTAATTTTTAAATGTTTTAATAGGTACCCCCGAAATAGCGGGATTAACTCCACCACAAATGCTTCAAATTATCAGGGGTTGCTATGGATTGAATATCATTGGTGGTGATTTGGTTGAGGTAATTATGAATTTAACTTTTAAAACATTTGAAATTTTTTCATTATGCATATTCTACTCGTAAATGGCATTATTATGATATGTTTTCATTTTTCAAGTTTTTGAATTAAAAATATTTTAAAAAATAATCACAAAAATCAATGAGATATAAAATATGTTCGGCTAATTCAGACATTCAATGAAAGATTGAATAACATGACATCCTTTTTGTAAGAAATAAAATAATTACATTAGGATATTGAATCAAATATTTTTTTATAGTGATGTATAATTATAGTTTCGTTCCATTATTTTTACGGATTTTAATATTATTTTTATTGTTTATAGTAGTTTTCGGCAAATATTTAACATATTTTCTAATGAATATTTTTTTATAGTGATGTATAATTATAGTTTCGTTCCATCATTTTTACGGCTTTTAATATTATTTTTATTGTTTATAGTAGTTTTCGGCAAATATTTAACATATTTTCTAATTTCAAAATACACTGGATACCCATATGCATTAGTGTCATTCATGCATATTCAAATATTCGCCAGATACTTTTCTGTACTATATAGTAGATAATAATACATACTATTTAGTTGAAAAAAAGATGAATATATTAAAAATTTGTTTTTATTATATAAACAAATTTTTAATATGCATTGGTATATCATATATCAGTGTATAAATTTTATATTAGTCCTCTTTTCCCTATATAAACAATCCATTACCTCCTCATTAATCCATTTGCATTGTTTTCTCTCTTTTTGTAGCAAACTTTTCCCCCTTCCTGTAGTAAAATCCTAATTTTGATGATAGGATTATCCTTCTTATATTAATATTTCCACATTATTATCATTTTTTCTTCGCAGCCTATTCTTTTGTCATAATTCATCCTTCTTGGACTCCTCCTCCCGTTCAGAAATTTTTTTCTTTTCTTTCTATACCTGTAATAATTCATAGATAAAGAAAACAGTTTACTGACGTTACAAATATATAGCTAAACATAAATGATAATCTTATATATTTTATAATTCCAATAATCCAAACTTGTTAATAATTTCTCCACTACAGACTTTGAATGCAATTAATGATTAAAATTCACATGAGGAAATGTCATTTTTGATATTTTCAAGCCGAAATTTATCGATATCAATTTCTGATATTTCTATTTTAATTGTAAAAGTAGATTATGGATGCATTCCATCAGTTTGCCATCAACATTATTATCTTTGCCACACATTGCAATACAGTAAACATCATTCTATCTAATTAAATTCTTCTGGATTCAGATTCAATTCTTTGCAATGGAAATATTCTTCTGAAAACTATTGTCACGTTTCATTACATTGTTAGATTAAGTGTCATTTAGCCAACAATGACATATGATGCAATAATATAAGGTATTTGATTTGCAATGCAAAATATTCTGAATTATTCATATGAAAATTTGACTGCATAATATTTTAAATTTTATCATCATCAGTAATGCAAATTTAAATTTGATATGCATGAAGTTCTCTAAATTTAATCTTTTTTTCTTATAGATACCGAAAATTTTTTCCGAATTTATATACAGTATGTGAGATGATATTGGCATTTCCTAACGATCTAAATACTATATAGTATATATCTCTTTTAAATGAAAAAGTTTAAAATATCCATTTTTTAATGAAACATGAATACAATCTAAAAATATTTTATATAAGTTAAGTGAGCGTGCCAAATATGGACCTGCCAAAGGGACCATTCATATTTTGCAGCTTTATTCTATAAAATCACTATTATGCCTCTTGATATTGAATAATAGACATTATAGTTAAAAAATAATAATGCCTTATATGCATGTATGGCTTCTGCTTTTAACATCTTAATTAATTTAATTGATAGAACTCAATAACTGAAATCTCTAATTATATTTTTTAAACAATACATTTATTTTTCTTAAATTAAATATAATGTACCAATAATAAATTATTTTTAGAATAATTTTTCATTATTAATAATTCAGTTTTATCAAATTTTATATCTATTAGGTTTCTCCACCTTACGATCATACAGGAAATACAGCACTGACAGCAGCAAATCTTCTGTTTGAATTATTATGTGCCTTTCCTGGAGCTAAATAGGAAATATTTGAAATTATAAGTAGATAAAAAATATTAATTTCACTTTATGCTTATTATAAATTAAATACTTGAAAACATTGTAATATCCTCATATAGATTTATCACCTCCCTTAGTTGCTCTGAAGACAACTCTACATGTACAGTACAAAGCAGTATAACTCGAAGGCATAACTCAGCAACCAACCAGACTGATTGCTAGAATTAACTTAACATATAATAATCATTATTATGCTTCTTGATACAGTATTATATAGTATGAGCTATTTTAACGATTAACATTATTTAATTTTGAAACTTTTTAATTGAACAATGGGATTTCTAGCATCATTTGGGAACTTTATTGATACAATGCCAAACAGCTGTGCCAAACTGCAAGTCATAATTTGATAATCTCTCTCGAACGTCTGTGTAATGTTATAATCATTCATTTTAAATAAGATTTATTTTAAGTAATAGTTTCATTAAAATTTTTTTCGTTAATTATAGTTTTATCAATAAGATTAGATAATCAAGATATACATTGCCAAAAATGATACGAATATATTATTATATAGAAGCTGTTTGAAATTATAAATGATTAATAAATATATTGCAGAATAAATCTTTTATATAAAAACTTGTTTATTAAAATTTTTAAGTGTGTAAGATGAAATGAATTAAATGAAGAATGGACTTGTATATACAATGCATGCAATAATAATTAATTTAAATAATTCATTCATATAAAAATTACATAGTATTGGTTTATTTTATTTTTTTCAAATTTTATAAACATTCTTCTCTTTCAGATGCTGTAAGTAATATTTCTTTTTAAGAAATTATTTTCAGATTTCAATTGAAAATTTTCTATAACCTTCTTTCAATGATTTTGATGATCTGTCCTTAGATCCATTCATTGCTTTATTTTTATTTGAAATATCAGTTTGTAAATTTCCTATATTCGCTTTAATATTCGATTTAAGATCTTGCTTCCTTTCCTTCAAATCGGTAAGATGAGGCGTTTCGATTTTTTTCAAATATAGTTTCCGAATTTTATTTTTCTCGTGTAATTTTTCAGTTTTAAGGAATTTCTCTGATTTATTTTTACATTTTTCAAATCTTGATGTATTAACTGTAATCTTAAATTGTTCTTTATCAGTTTTGTCTATTAATTCTTTTGTGGATAAATCTGTGATCTCGATAGGTTTTATTTTATCTGTAACAATTTCTTTCCTTGAATTCATACATTTTAATTCATTAATTCCCGTAAGTTTTCGATATTTATCTATTCCTTTTTCTTGTTTAGAATGTTTAGTTGTATTAATTTCTGTTTTTTCTTCTGAAATCGTGATTTTCGATGCTAAATCCTTCTGATAAGGTTTTGTTTTATTGAAATTTCTGGACTTTGGTTTGGATAATTCGATTATACGAGGAGATGCAACTGCTTTCAATGCCATTTTATTCACCGACAATCGAGTAATATCTCTTTCAGCTTTTATAGTTTTACGATGTAAAGGTTTTGCTAATTCAGTTATCCGTGATGTATGAATGGTTTTTAAAGGATTTTTTGAAACAAAATTTCGGTTTTCAAGATATGCTTGCCAGTTCTTTTCAGTTTTTTTCTTATAATGTCGAGGTTCAGCTAATTTTATTGCTCTTTCGCTCAAATTCTGTTGAACTTTTGATTTATCACTTTTTGTGGCGTCAATGACACGAAATTGTCAAAATTTTCAACTCAATGTATATATATATTTATTTATTTTATAAATTTAATTAATTAAAAAAAGACAATTAGGAAATATCAAAAGATATATTTAAATATTCTAATAAAAATATTTTTTGTATATTATCAACTAAATAAATTAATATTAAAAACAGTTTTCAGAAATTTTATTAACTGTACAAAAAATTAAATCAACAGATTATCAAATTAAGAATTGTTAGAAATAATTTAAAGAAGTATCTCACTAATCTATCGAAAGATATATTTTGTCTCATAGAAAAAGTAAACAGAAATTAATTTTTTTATAGTTTTGCACTACTATAAAAATGAAAATATGTTAGCAATAATTTTATGATATGTAACAAATAATATGTAATGCAATTAAAAAAATATAACTATTTCTCTGAAATTATTTACCAAATTATTATTTTTCTAGTTAAATTAAATGCGAAATGTTTACATATATTAATAATCATTATCATTATTATTATTATTAATATACCATCGTGGAATTTAAACTACAATTTTCAAAAGCTCTTTATTTATTTATATTTTTTTTAATAAAAGTTGAGAAATAATTCGTATCTGTTTTCTTTTAATCCATGTTTGAATTTCTTAATGCATTAAAGTCTTGTATATTAAAAGATTATTTTTTAGAATAAAAAATATTTCAAACATTTCGAATTGTTGGCTTTAATGTAAAGAAAAGATCTACCAGATATTTAAAGTGAATTTATTTCTTCTATAAAATTTACTTATTATAACTGGATACAATATGATAAAATTTTGGTATTAACCATGATTAAATTCGTCTCTGATTAGTATTTTTCCATATTTGCATATATCTTGAAACAATTATTTGTATAAAAAAATCTATATTGAATTATGTACAGTGTAGCATATATCTTATATTACAAAAAATTACATTTCTGTCAAACTTTCGCAAACAAACTGAAATAGATGTAAAAGTTTTCTATTCTAATAATGCACAGGCACAATAAGCACAATAGAAAATGAAATACAGTAGAATGTATATTATAGAATAAAACATTCACTCAAATATTAAGTACTGTGTGCTGAAATTTTGAATTCTGATTAGTATATAACTCAGTGAAAAATAAGTATAAAAAGATAAATTTTCTGGATCAGATAATTATGATTAGTTGCGTTCAGTATTTGTTAAACATTTTCTTTGCCAATATTGCAATATTTCTTTTCTACACAGCATATTTTATGCTAAAAAATATTTAATCTGAATGAAAGAAACAATTAACCATTTAAAATTAATTTCCCAGATTATTATTCGATATAACTGATAAATGATCAGAAAAATTTATATGTCAATCGAATAGAATTTCTGATCGCACACTTGAAACAGATTTTGACCTGTTTCTTGACCCTATCTTTCAATTTTCTGGTGGTATTCTAAGGGTATTGGTCAACTGTATTGGCTACTGCCAAAAGTATCCTTGTGTGATTCAGTAGCTTAGATAGAATTTCTGATCGCACACTTGAAACAGATTTTGACCTGTTTTTTGACCCTATCTTTCAATTTTCTGGTGGTATTCTAGGGGTATTGGTCAACTGTATTGGCTACTGCCAAAAGTATCCTTGTGTGATTCAGTAGCTTAATTCAAAACAAACCGAACAAGATTTAACATTGATCCCTTGTCAACTATCTGAATGAACTGTCTGATAACACAAAACATTAAATTAAATTAATTATTATTTTAGTTAATTATTTCAAAAATGTTAACGAGTTTGTTCCAGTTAAAAATCCAATTAGCGATTTTTCCCATGGGATTTTATGAATACGAAAAAAATCTAAAATTTTTTGAAACGGCTATTTTTTGTAAATTTTCATTAGTAAAAAATGTAATATTTGTGTCAAAACTTGATGGATTTCGGAATTGCATTACTTTTTCCATTTTATGGTAATTAAATATACCAATATTATTAAATAAGTATTATTAGAATATAGATAACGTTGACAATAGGTCACAAATCATTTCCAAATTTCAAATAAGTTCAAAAATTTAATAATAGATGAAATAAATTTTCATTAGAAATTTGTCATAATGGCATAATTGCCTTCTTCATTCTAGTAATATGTATGCTCCAGGAATCGATAATATATAATCGATTATTTCATTAGACCTACTTATTGATTGTAAAAATATAAATTTTCTTGAATGTGTAATCAAATCGATAATCATAGCTTACCAAGAGAAATTATTTATCAACTTATAAAATAAATTATTTTCTCTCCTAAGAAGATATTTTATTTAAAAAAAAATACTGAAAACATGACGATCAAAACGCAAAATATTCTAATGTACTTCATTATTTTTTCAACATTATACCATTTAACGTTTAAAATAATGATTCGAACGTTTCTATTGAATTATAGAATTGAATTTAATAAAGTAAGATCCCGTTTAACGCGGTGGATACGTTCCAAAGAAACGAAGCGCTAAATGAAACAGCGTTAAACGAAGTCATCTTAAAACGTAAATAATGGAATAGGTGAGAAAGCACAGTGAATAAAAAATATACGTACCATTTTTTTATTTTATTTTGTAACATGTATTATTACTATTGTATTACATTTAATTATAGACATTTTTTATTGCTAATATCGATTTGTATTCATAGATCATTCATGAAAATCAAAAATATTCAAGTAAAGTTTTTATTGCTAATATCGATTTGTATTCATAAATCATTCACGAAAAAATTATTGCTAATATTGATTTGTATTCATAAATCATTCGTGAAAATCAAAAATATTGGCTAATATCGATTTGTATTTCACAAATATTGGTGAAAAAATTCTTAAAATATCGATTTGTGTTCATAAATCATTCATGAAAATCAAAAATATTCAAGTAAATGTCGATTTGTATTCATAAATTATTCATGAAAATCAAAAATATTCGAGTAATAATTTATGTTTGGATGAGAAGATTCGTCCTCTTTTGACACTTTTTGTTTTTTGCTAAGAAGTCATCTAACGTCGTTTGCTTTTTCCTCTTTTGTTCGGCAAGCAAGGCCGTCGCCAGATGGCGACACTCGAAATTAAAAAAATTTTTATATTTATATTTATAAATCTTTATATATGAAAATTATTATATTAGACTGTTTTGATAAAAATATTATTATTAATTACTTGTATAAAGGTTTAGCCGATACTAAAGTTATATTAGATATAAAGCTAATTTTTTCAACATTCTCCTTAAAATTTTTCCAATTTCAGTAGTGTTTCCATATAATATACAGTCCTGGAAGAAATGATAGGACCACCATACAAACCAATTATTGGCAAGAAATATTTTACACCCAATTTTGATGTAAGATTTGTGCAGTAAAGTAATCAGAAACATTAATTAAAATCTTCCACAACCGGAAATTTCAAGCCAGAAGAGGATAAAATAATATATGACTAATATTAACATCTGGTAAAAATGATAGGATCACTTTAGAAAAATTGAGGCAAATGTATGAAATCAAAATTTATTGAAACCAAATAACAAACATTAATAGGATCACTTTAGAAAAATTGAGGCAAATGTATGAAATCGAAATTTATTGAAACCAAATAACAAACATTTGATAAATCTGTAGCAGTACTAATATTTTGTGCGCTTTCCATGTTGTTCTAACACTTCTATTAGCCTATCCTGCATTGAATTAATAAGAATTCTTAATGGATAATTTGAGATGCTGTCCCAGGCTGATCTCACTGCCATTTTCATCTTAGAAACATTGTCAAACTGTCTTCCACCTTGGTAAACAATTCGAACAATATCCCCCCCATAAGTTCTCAATCGGATTAAGATCGGGACTGCATGCTGGCCAGTCTAACAGCTTCAGATCTTCGTTTTCAAGTCACTGTTTTGTTGATTTAGCCACATGAATTGGGGCATTATCTTGCAGAAACAAAAGTTCTGGATCATTTAATTCATCTCGTAAAGATAGTAAATAGTTATCCAGAATGTCTTGATAGTCGTCAGCTGTACAGCGAGCTTTAACAAAAGCCACAGCAGACTTCGGATTGCCAGAAAATGCAGACCATATCATTACAGATCCACCTCCTTGTACTCGACAGGATAGAAGCTTGGATTCCATACGGAGGTCGTGCCAATAATACATGAGAGTTAAGAGAGCTGACACTATGGCAATTAAAGGATAGAAAAGAGGAATGAAGATTGCACGGAAGGCAGCTGGAGTGGGCTGGATTTGGCGGGCTCCCAGTTTAGTGTATTCGGCTGATCTCAGCAAGAGAGAGCTTCCATCATGATTCTCTGTAGAGGTAGATTCCCGAAAAGTTTGTACAGAAGTGGACAAGACAGCAGTGGACTTCTGAGGATTTCTGAGTTGATCTTTAGGACATTTCTTCTATGAACACTCATAGTCACTCTCCCATGGAAAGTTTATTTTGATGTTTGCAAGTATCTTGTTTCATTGCATATTGTATCATCCAGTCTCTCCAGACAAACATTTAGTTTTGTTTTTCATATTGTGTTTTATATGTTTTGTAAATAAACTTGTATAGAATAAACTATTGATGAGTCCATAGAAGTGTGTTTCAACAAACGAACCATTTAAATTTACAAAAGAAATGGATACAAACATTTCACGAACTTTACTCTATCCAAAAGTGAAATAACTATTGAAGCATTTAAAATAAGATTGCTATAGTCTTTGAAGTAAAAGATCTAGGAAAATTTAATTACATCCTATCTATAAAAGCTGAAAAACATAAGGGTGGTTCCCTCACTTTGGACCAACCACTTATGCTGATGAACTGCTGAAAACTTTAGGAATGGATAGTGTGAAAGGAGCATCAAGATCTTTAGATCCAGATATTAAGTTTAGTTAACCAACTGATAAAGAAGGGATAAGCACAGAAGAAGCTTATTGATACTGCCAAGCAATTGGAAGTCTTTTATATTCGGCAGGAGATATGAGATCAGATTTAGTATTTGCAATTATCTATATGAGTCAGTTCAACGATTGACCTAACAGGGAACATTGGGCAGGTATGAAACATGTCTTATGCAATGTGAAGCAGATGTGAAACTGGAAAATAGCTGATTTTTTCTATAATGCAGACTGGGCTCGTAATAAACTGAATGATGATTGTTTAGCATATTTCTGCTTAGATTATTGTAATTTAATCTTTTAAACTCAAGTACAGGAGTCGGCAATCTTTTTTACTAGGAGGGCATATTTCAGAAAAGCAGGAGTTCAGGGGAGTGGTTGGATAGAGTATACAAGGATAGTGGGGACAGAAAATAGTTCATTCTATGTGGCATAAGATGTCTCTAGTACTCAAAAATTGATTCATCTAGTCATCTAGTGTTATATAGATGTCACCAAGTTTCAGTTTTCATCAAAATTTAATTGTACAATTGATACAATTGTTAAAATGTTGAAGATAAAATCAAAGTGCGCAATTGTAAAAGAATTTTTACTAAAATTATTCATTACAACTACAAGTATTTGTTGTTCAAATATCTAAAATTTAGATTTAAGATATTTGAACGGTGGGCACTTAAAAATTACTTTGCAGGCATTGCTTTGCCAACCCCTGCTGAAGTACATTTCAGCAGTAATTATGCACACTACTATTTATTTAAATAAAGTGCTTTCAGTATAAAACCATCTTCAGCACTATCTACTATAGGATCAAACATATAAATTTAACATCACTATTAAATATTTAACGATATTAAATTTATGTTTGATCCTATAGTTTATAGTGCTGAAGATGGTTTTGTACTGAAAGTGCTTCATTAAATAAATAGTAGTGATCATAATTACTGCTGGAATGTGTTTGAGTTTAAAAGATTGTTTAGCAGTTATATGATTAAATTTACAGGAATGGCAATTTCTAGGAGTAGCAAGAAGCAGTAAACAACATCACTATTAACCATGGAAACTGAATACAACTATATGTCATGCAGCAAAAGAAGTACTTTGGATGCAGTTTCTTAACAGAAATTGGAGCAGGCAAATTTATTTTATCAGTGCAAATTGTTTTTGTCAACAATCAAGGAGCAATATTATTAGCGAAGAATTGGATGACATTGGAGAGAAATAAACACATTGATTTGTGACATTTCTACCTCTGAGAAAAGATTGAAGAAAAACAGCTGAGTTTTAATTACATATCAATAGCTAATAACTTAGCTACACTAACTGAAGCACTAAGCAGTCAAAAGTCAAAAATTCATAGATCAAAATTAAGGCTTAAGAAGCAAATTCATTAGAAAGCAATGAAAAAAATGGTTAGGCATGACAGTATGATAGAGTAAAATATTAATATGCCTAACTGCTAGCAAATAATGCTTATATTTTGATGGAAATGTCATTTGAGCATCTAGCTTTTTTTATTATTGTTTGCATTCTTCTCCCCTTGGTATGTAATTCTCTCTCTAGACAGACACAATAAACTTTTGTTTATGTAGTTAACCAGTTTCACTTATTAATTTTTGGCATTCACTCTCAATGTCAACAAATTATCTCTATATAAAAGAATTCGAGGATGTCAATGTTTTGTTTACCTTTTGTCCATAGTCTATAGTCATGGTTGCCAAACTGCAGCTTGCAAGCCATGTGTGATTCTTTGGTATCTTCAACATGGGTCCATACCATAAAAGTCAATAGTTAATATAGAAGAAATACTTATTTAATTTAAAAATTAATATATTTGTAATTTATTCATTTATTGTAAAAATAGTATGTATCTGTAATAGTATGAAATAAATGCATGAAAAAAATATAACATAAGTTTTTGAAACCATTGTTAAGATTACCAGAAAAAATGATTTTGCTCTCATTGAACTAGAAAGAAACTGATAGCTCTCAAGGATCAAGCTATAGAGAGTATTTGAGATTCTCTATATAACTCATAGTAACATAAAGTTTGGCTACCCCTCATCAATGCTTTTATGATTTTTTAATATTTTAATATATATGAATAAAATATTAATGGCTTTCTGAGATCCAAGAACTAATCAAAAATTTTTATTATATATTAAATTACTAGAAATTGGGTTCCATTTTATGAATTTTTACACAACAAATAGTTTCAAGGAGGAAATTATTTTAATAAAATGAGAAATACCTGTATATTTAAATTAATTGATAGTAATATAGAAATTTTGATCAATAATTTTGACTATTTCAGAGATTTACAACTTTACAAGTTACAAATATTCAATCCTCCTACAAATGATAGAAATGTTTATGATTTTAAATTAAGATTTAAAGCACAAGGTTAGTTTTAATATTTATAAACTGTAGATTAAACACTTATTATAATTGATATTATTATTTATTGGACATTTTTTTAGGTACAAAATATAAAAGAGAAACAAATGTTGATTTTAACTTTAATCTTCAAACAAAAGAGGTCCAATTTAATGTACTTATTCCTGAGTTACCAGATCTAAGAATTTCTGCATCACGCTCTATAATTCATAATGAAGATGAAGAAGAAACTGAGATAAATCATTATTGGATCTTACAACTTAATAAAAACAAGAAATATGAAATGATGTATAAAGTTAGTTATTTTAATCAATAATTTTTTTAATAATTAAGCATATTATTATTAAATTAACTATTATTCTAATGCTTATTTAATTGAATCAATAAAGTATAATTTATAATTAGCCTAATGAATCTGAAGTGTTAAATTCACTAATTGCAAATTATTATGTTATTAATAAATGGCTATTTGCAAATTTTCTAGAAGCTTGAATTAATAAGTTTAGGCTAACCATATCATCTTATATATTGAGATATTTTTTAATTGCACATATTTTTTTAATTAAAAGCTCTTTCCAGTTATAAGGTACTAAGAAGTAATTACTTTATCACTTGGGAGTAGTAGTAGTAGATGTAAAGGGAGGAGCCTGTACAGCCCAAGCACTGCGACCACCAATGGTCTATTGTGACCCCTAATCAAATCATCCCAGAAGAAGTCCCGTCTTTAAAACAAACGACAGTATTTTCCTCAATGGGACAGTAGCAAAATCCTCTGGAACAAGAAAATGCATCCCTAAAAGATCACGCCTAAGCCAAGAAAGGGCCACACATTCACACAAAATGTGAAGAGGAGTTTCCTCCTCATCCTGACATCTTCACAAATAGGATTATTACCAACCCAATCAAGTGAAGATGTCTACTAAGGTGACAGTGCCCAGTAAAAAGCCCTGTAACAATCCTAACTTCATGTTTGTTCAGTGAAAGCAACTCTTTAGTTTGCTGAGCAGAGCAACCCAAAGTGAGAGCCTTCGCCTGCCTAAGACCAGAAATAGACCTCCAGGAAATGAGATGCTGAGCTGCCAACCTGTCCTTGATGACCCGCCCAAAAGCATCAGGTCCAATTCCAGGGCAGGCACAGGTTCAAAAAAGGGGCGAGAAGCTCCTTCCTTGGCAAGCCCATTGGCAACGTCATTGCCGCAATCATCGTGTGCCCTGGCATCCGAGCTGCACCCTGTTCTTGGTGGTTAGTTCCTCAATAAGAAGATGACATTCCCAAACAAGCTTAGAAACAAAGCAGGAGCTATCAAACACTTTAAGAACAGCCTGACTATCAGATAGGATGCAAATATGTTTACAAGCATAACCACTATCAAGATTAATTCTAACACATGCAGAAATAGCAAAAATTTCTGCCTGAAAGACAGTGGCAAACCGCTCAAGGAATAGGAATAAAGTATCCACGTCCCCTCACAGTAAACCCTTGCCTCAACTCCAGTAGTGGTTTTAGAACCATCCATATAACAGACCAAACCACCCTTGATACTGCACCCAAATCCCTCTCCCCATACTAGATTAAATACAGCTCATTCGCAAGTATGGATTTTATTCAGCATAACGTTTTCAGACTGTATTAGTCCCTCATCAGTGCTGCTAAACATTACAAAAGAACATCAACATTGATTGTATGTCGATGTTCTTTTGTAATGTTTAGCAGCACTGATGAGGGACTAATACAGTCCGAAAACATTATGCTGAATAAAATCCATACTTGCGAATGTGCTGTATTTAATCTAGTATCGTATTAAGCAAGTAGTTTTTAATATCCCTCTCCCCAGCTCTCCAAACTGAGGAAAACAACAGTGAAGGGTTGGAAGAAGTTAAAACTAGGTACCATGTAATCCTTAACATCCCAAGAATGTTACAATGTAATCTGTCCCACTCAAAAGATAAATGCTCCACTTTGTGGGTCCAAGAAATTCCTCTCCCAGAAGAATGGAGAGCTATAATAGCCCTCCCGGGCACTCGCCTCAACAAACAAATGCAGAGGAGGAATGCTCTAGAGAAACTCAAGAGTAGCAGTAAGAGCATCTTCATAGCCCCAGTGATGCTCAAACAGGCCAACTTTTGAATCTTTCCAAATTCATTCCTGCAAGTCTTAAGTAAAACCCTTCACCACCAAACAATGGCAGTGTAAGCAAGAATGGGTTTCACAACCATGGTATATATCCAAAATAACAGCCCTGGCTTAAGTCCCCAAGTCTTACCCAAAATACCCGTACAAGCCCAAAGAGCCCTACAGGTCTTCCCAACAACAAACTCAACATGAGGCTTCCAAATCAGATCCTTGTCAAGCATAACATCAAGTATTTGACCTTGGTAGAAAACTTTTACTGAAGAAGGTCTGCTCAGTTAACCCCACCAACTGTCTTCTTCAAGTAAAAGGTATGATAACAGTCTTAGCTGGATTAACAGATAATCCAACGCTATTACACCAATCAGAAACTGTATTAAGAGTTGTCTGAAAGACCTCAGATACAGTCCTGGGAAATTTCCCCACTACAATGATGGCTATGTCATCAGCATATCCAACACGAAGAAACCCTTCTCCATTGAGTAAAGCCAATAACTCATTCACCACAAGGCACCAAAGAAGGGGAGACAACACCCCCTGCGGACAACCCCTGTCAGTGAGAATCTTAACTTCCTCATCATAGAGTCTACTAAAAACAACTCTATGCTTCAGCACAGCGATAATCCAATGATTAATCGTTGAACTGACTCCATGTCTGATAGCAGCAAGACTAATTTGCTCAACAGAAGTAGAGTCAAAAGTCCCTTGAATATCAAGAAAAGCACCAAGGGCAATTTCCTTGTACCCAATAGATCTCTCTTCATGAGCGACACAACCTCATAAAGAGCATGCTCAATCAATTTGCCAGATTAATAGGCAAATTGATTGCGACAAAGGGGGATCTTAGACAAGTCCCCATCCCTAAATATCCACCAGCCTCTCCAATGTCATTAATAAAAGGCTAATTGGGCGATAAGACTTAGCCTCGGTATAAGAATTACGCCCAGGCTTAGGTATAAAGGAAACTCTTACCTGCCTCCAGGATCAATGGATCATAGCCAAAGGCCAAACAGGCCCAAAAGACATGGCAAAGAGGGGAGGCCAGAATGTCAATGCCCTACTGCGAGAACACTGGCAAAATGCCATCTGGTCCTGCCAACTTGAAGGGCTTGAAAACATTTATAGCCCATCTAATATTAGACTGATTGATCATCCCTCTCACAAGGCGCAATCCTCCCTCTTGGCATGATAAGCACGCCCATCAAGGTCGGACTGCACCTGCAAGCAGAATGAATCCTCAATCAAGGTAGACCCAGGAAAGTGTACCCGAAAAAGTTCCTTTAAAGAGTCCCTCAAGTTCTGGTCATACTGCCATCAGGCAGCCTAAGAGAATCCAACCCTGCAAAAATTCCTATTAGACATTATCTTCACAAGTCTGGAAACCTCAGGTATATCCTCAATTCCCTGACAATAATGTTTCCAGGAAGACATAATAGCCTTTCTAATGATCTTGTTATAACCAGTGAGAGCACTCCTATACATGTCCCAACCACCAGTTTTCTTAGCTCTATTAAAAAGCCTCCTAACATTACGTCTAAAACACCCAACCATTCATTCCACCAAGGAACTCACCTTGATGAGCGAGCAGTCCTGACAAGACAATTTTGGTGATAGGATAAGAGAATTGCCTGTTGAATCTGGTCAACAGTCGTCTCTAAATTCACCACTGAGCAAAATCTGCTCTGTATACCACCCAAGTTGAATTTGAGGTCTTCTCTAAAGGAAGCCTAATTAGTCCTCCTAGGGTCTCTATATGTAACCTGATTAGGTGCAATACCCTGTAAATTAAAGCATATATATCTGTGATCCGAAGAGGAAGGCTCACCAGACACATGTCAATTGTCAATTAGGTCAGAAATATTCTGAGTTTCTAACATTAGGTCAATGACCTCCCTTCTGTCAATAACAACAAATGTAGATTCATTACCCCCTATTAGAACTTTACTATTACACTGCCAAAATAACTTAAAAAGTATAATTAACAGCACTATGGCAGGAAAAAAATACATAATAATAAAAACACAGTAAACTTAGAAGTGCCTTCGATTTAATAAATCGAAAGCACTTCTAAGTTTACTGTGTACTTCTAAGTTCTTTCCTGCCATAGTGCTGTTAATTATACTTTTCATAACCCTATTTAAAATGAAAACGTTAGTGCCTATCAGAAATTCCAATAGGTACTCCCCCCTTTGGTTGATGTCTTTGCTACCCCAGACCACATGATGAGAATTAGCATCAACACCAACCAACAAATCAAAATGATTCTTTTGACAAAATTCCACCAACAACCCGAATTCAGGTGTTGGTGGAAGTTTGTCTTTATCATAAGGGAAATAAGCAGAGGAAACAATAAATTCCCTACTAACATCCCCTGATCAAGCTTCACCCGAACAGTGGTAAGATCCCTAGAACAGAAAACCCAGACAGGTGAAACACATATGTTATTCCTGATGAAAACACGAGTCTGAGGACCACTATCAGAAGTACAAGAAGTAAAAAAAAAACAACTTACCTTCCTTGCAGTGAAGCCCCCGTATGTGGCCCTTATAGTACCACGGCTCTTGAATAAGAGCAAGGTGATAACAGCCCCCCATGAGCAGCCAACCCAAAAGAGCGGAGGCAGCTCGGGAGTGCTGGAGGTTGATCTGGATCACCTTCAGACCTATAATACTACAGGTGCCTAAGGTGGGCAAAGATCCATGCCCTCCTTTGATGACTGGATGTCGGAAAGTCCGGTGGTACCCTGGAAACCCAATCCTTGTTGGGAAGCCTGACCAGTTCATGCCCCTTTGCAGGGGCAATCACCAAAGCTATCAGTCTCCCAGACTTGGAATTAGATTCGAGAGCACCTTAACTCTTTGCGGTCCGAGGTCATTACATACTTGATAGGCCTTGACCTTAATAACTCTCCAAAGTCATTAATGGTTTGACAGGGCCTGATTCCCTTGTTTTTACTTATATTGAGAAATAATTTTCAAAATATCAATTTTTTGTCATAATAACCAAAATTTTGCTAAAATGTGGATTTTTAAATAAATTTTTAACTAAATTTTAATTCGATTTTTAATCGGAATCGTCTAATACAAGCATCATCTTTGGACTGCCAAAAATTCAAGAATTACTCTTACAAATTTCTCTGAGTTGTTGTATCATGTCCCACATCTCCTTAGTTTATATTTATTATTTTTTTCAGATACCTTCATCCAATAAATTATAATTTAGGAAAATTGGGTCCCTTGTAAATAATATGATTTTAGGGTTTTTTTATTCATAAAATTCAATAAATTAATTTTATTTAAAAATTTATAAATTTTAATTTATCAGAGAAACACCCCAACAGATAGTAGAAACACAGCCCTATTGAGGGATATAGCATACCTTATATGTTATGAATCGTATTTTGAATTTGAAGGCAGAAGCTGGCGCTCTAGATTATGGTGGGAATATCTAACGGATCTAAGCTTAAAAAGTTTATAAATAGCACAAAAAGCAGTATGTACGTAATAACTTTAATATACAACTTTTGTATATTAAAGTTATATTCGTACATACTGCTTTTTGTGCTATTTATAAACTTTTTAAGCTTAGAAACAGTGAGATAAGCAGTTTATTTTCCAATTTGTTCCTCTGTTATCTAATGGATTTCGAAATCAGCTGATTGTTTGTTTATATTAGTTATATTTTAAACATAACACAAAAATTTAAATAATAAAATAATTTTTGTGTTATCTGCAGTTGAAACAAGTAATTAGTAGACCAGGGGTGCATAATTATTGTCAAAAAGCATCCATCCAAGGTCAACTACATGACCTTAAGCTATGGGCTAGTTACATTATATTAACTAAGGGGAGAGTTGTGACAACCTATCCCCAAGCACTATCAGCAGTGATAGTGCTTGGACTCTAATTAATTGTAAAGATTTAAACATAGCAGTTAAGTTAAGAACCTAAATTATTATTCTTGCTTTACATATTTGCTTTGCTTCCATCACATTCATACAGTCCTCATACATGCTCTGCAATTTCTTCTATCTATTCGATACCAATTTTTCTGTTAAGAGGTAGCATTTTGGTACTTCTCTTTTTAGCACTACACTACTGGATTGTACAGTCTGGTCCATAAAGTTTTGCCTGCAGGTCAAAGTTGTTTGGCTTCCTTACACTACTTCAATTCAATGCGATTACTTTTTCCAGGCGTCTATTCGAACACGCTTAGTGTGGGACGATTCCATTAAGGTTTTACCTTATCGTTGGAGGTAGATAAGTTTTATGTCACGTGCTCAAATATGTTGACAGTAAAATAATTTCTGGCTGTTCTGTAGAGAAATTTTGTGTTATTAATAATAAACTAATCTATTTTGTTATTAATGTAACACAAATGGTGCACAGTTTCGATATAATTATATGCGTAATCAAGAGATAAGTTACTGCACTGCTGCCTATGATATAATGGGGAAATTCCTAAGGCTCCACACTTCCACCAATCAGGAAGAAGCATTTTAATATTTTTAACGTCAATCACGAAACGAATGTTCTATTGAATTAAATCGATTATATTATTCTAATTAAAGTATATTTAAAACAATCTTACCTTAAAGTTAAACTTAAAAGTTCGCCAGGTAAAAGTGCCTTACGGAAATTGATATCATTTCTTTTAAATAAGTCAAAGAAGCAGACGATAATTTCAATCGAGCATACGTTTGCGCATGCTCGATATAAATTATCGTTTGATGTGAACAGCTAAGCAAGAAGTGAAAATTAATAGCCTTTCTTTTGAGTGTGCGAAGGATTACGAGTCTCAATTTTTTTGTGTATATATAAATAACCAACGACAGTTATGCCCAAACCAATCGACAATAGCATTAGAAAGTTAATTGTTCAACACAGAGAGGAAGTGAAAAGTGTCAAACTTAAGAGTTTCTGTTTCAATTAATCTAAGACAACAAATATCATGAATTTTATTTGATATAAGGTAACTGTGGGACAAACGGACTTCATTTAAGGAAATTAGCAATATTTAAGATATTAAAACAGGTAATTTTAGTGCTACTGAGGAAAGTAAATGTTAAGTGCTTCGATAGCTTTGACCTTACCGAATATAATAATAAATATTATTATTTGTTTTAACAAAGTATATTCGAAATATTCTAAAATATATCACTAGCGTATCCTTTTGCCCCACAGTTACCTTATTATTATATATTTATCCCTGCGACTTTAATAATTCGAATAACGATTCTAAGAAGAAGGTGGGGAATGATTAAAAGGAAACATTAAATCAAAAACTAGAACAAAGTGTCTCTAAACGGGAGGAGCTAATTGGATAAAGGTAAGAGAAAAGTGACTAATATGAGACAGTAAAGCTAAATATACAAAAATATGGATAGCCAAAATGGTAATTTTTAAGGAAAGTTTTCATATTTTTCTGTATTTTCCGAAACTGTTTTAAGCATATCAATAGTACAGAATATTAAACGATTTTACCAAAAGAAATTTGGTAAAAATAACAGTGATACACATTCTTGTATATTTTATTAAAAACTAAAATATAGCATAGGATGACAGGATAATTAACACGAAAAGTTTTCTTTTTCTGAAATGAACAGATCAAATTGCACATTTGTCTGAAAAACATTTTAATCTGTGGTGTTCTTTATATGCAATGTTTAAATTTTAAACAAAATTGAAAACGCGATAAAGAACAAAAAAATATTTTTCTAGATCGGAATCGAACTCATCTATTCAGGACAGTAGACCGAGGCTTTAATGATGCTGCTGTGAGCCGCTATCGCTTGTTCTTGTCAGGAGAAAGCACGTGACGAGCACATCCCATGCATATACCTACCACCCTATTTTCATTCAGAAGGGATAGGTCCAATCTGATTTAACTTGATTCTCACTACAAGTACCTGATTGTGCAATCGATCAACTTCCGGCAAGCACAGCTCCTACGAGGAGTAGGCAAAACTTTATGGACTAGACTGTACATCTTTCTCATAGCTGTAACATGTTAATATGTATGACTTCTCTATCAATGATATTCCCTAAAAATTTAATTCAAGTAGCTCTAAATATACACTTGTCTATGCTCAGTGTAACATCTGCTAAAATGAAATGTTCCAGCACTTCTGCAAGTGCATGTTGTGCTTCTGTATACTAGTATATTATCAATGTATTATCAATTTGCTGAATAGTGTAATGAACATTGTTGGATTCTAATAATCCTGATTTATTTCACACTGCTAAAATCCATGATTGGTATACCTAATTTCAAAAAATATTTGACTTTTATCAGATGTCCAAGAACATTTTTGGTCATGGGCATCAGATGGACTTGTTGTAGTTCGTAATGATTCAGTCCTACATAATTGATTTACATTAGGATTGTGCCAATTGACTTCAGCACTAATAACAGATCAGAACACCATTCTATTGGTTGTTTCATAGGTTTGATGATTTCCAATAATAATATTTTATCCAGGCACTCAAAAGTGGAACAGGAATTCCCTGAGGAATCATAAGATCAGTGGTGGATTTAGACATGGTCTTTATGGGCTGCAGTCTAGGGCCCCATTCAATCAAAGAGCCCTTCGCGATCAAAAAATAACGAGGTTTGATGATAATTGTAATTGTTATAATGTTATTTTACCAGATGTTTTGTCGTGTTTTCTTGTTAAGGTGTTTGGAAGGGTAACTTTCCACCTGCTGTTTGTTGATGTTAGGAACCGGCACTGATTGGTTACCCGATTTGGCCTGATGAGAAAAGGGGAGAGAAGCTTCTCTGGTCTGTACTACAACTGAGGCAGGCTTCATGGATAGCAGAAAACATTATTGAATAAATGATTCATCTTACTTTTTTGGCTTATTGTTTATGTTTATTTAAAAATTAAAACAATTTGAATTAAATATTTAAGAAAAAATAAAGGCCTCATTAGTCTTAAGAAAAAATAAATTATAAAAATTTTTTGTACCTAGATAAATTTTAAATTGTTGGTTTGCAACATTATCAGATTTGAATAAGATATCAAATATCAATGTTTTAAATGACAATAAATAGTAAATACAGCTCTGTCTTCTATCGGTTCTGGTGGTAGTCAGTGAATCAAAATATACTTTGTCATTTGTCAATTATGCAAATAACGTGGCAATATTGGAATGGGAATGCAAGTCTAGCTCCTCGAGCTCTTCTAAAGCATGTTAGCTTAGTGTAGCTCTCACCATTTCACATTTGAAGCTATGTATAGTACAGTATAGTTGAATATTAAATAATCATTTGTTTGGTGTAATGTATTATTCAGGTTCTTAACCCAAAATTGGGTTAATTGGGTAGATCCCAAACAGTATTTGTCCAGGGCCCCCAAAGTTAACAGTCTGCCTTTCATAAGAGAATGTGGGATCACATCAGCTCGTAGTTGGATTTTACATAGTATTCAGACTCATTCTATGATGTTGAACAGCTTCAGGTACTTTGTTCTTGGATTGAATATCATCATTAACTTCTTAGTCTTCACTACATTGACATCTGCTCACTTCAGAATGCTTAGGCTTTGCAGGTACTGCTATCTAATAAAAATTATCTTAGGCCCACAAGACATAAATGACAATTAACTCTGATTTGGCTCAATATTCAATTTTCTCCCAAAGTAAAAATTCTGGCATAAAATTGCAAAATCGCAATGCTAGGCCATTTTGCATTTTTTCACATTGATCAATCAGTTTTCAGGCAATTTTGCAGTTTAATCTCTATCAGTTCAAATCAGTTTTAAAAGCATTTTGTTTAAGTTTATATATTGCAATGAATTAGCATAAAAAATTGATTTACTGTTTTTTTATAAAAATTAATATAAAAGTGGAAAGTTATATTCTATAATCCTGAAATAAATATATATATATAATACACAAATTTTTGTGATAAATATTAATCCTCTATAAAAAGTATAACTTTTTTTAGCACTTTTACCAAAAATTTGAAAGAAAAAGCTTTACAATAACACTAAATATAGTTTAAATAAATATTTACAAAATGAATTTTTAAAAGAAATTGTAATATTTCTAAACTTATGAATATATCTATTTGAAATTTTTAATATTCATTCTTTTTTTTATCAATTTGCTTTTATTAAAGTTATTAAAAGTTTGAATTTTTCATCCAAATTTAGTATGTTATTTTTGACATTTTAATTCATATCTATTGTAATTAAAAATTTTTTATTGACTTAAAATTATATCATCAAATCAATGTGACTTGTAAACTTCTGAAATGAAAGTGTTTAGTTAGAATGTAGAAAGGAAATGAATAATAATTAAATATGAAAATTGAGAAGATTGATTACTTTATTATATATTTTATTGATCTGATATATTCTTAATAAATGCTTGTGCTCAGATATGCTATTTATCATAATAGTATAAATCTAATTAATAAAGAAACTTTTTTTTTTATTTCATAAATTTAAATTTATATTATCAATTATTTATAACCAATGCTTCATTCAAAATAATTAATAACCAGTTCTGTTTCTTTCCTCAAAAAGAAAATTATTCTCAACTAATCATAAAATGACACTTAAAATATGCATGATGCTATGTTATTTTAGTACATATTTTTATTGTTTAGTATGTTTGTATAAAAATTGTGACAGAAAGGAGTCATAATTTCTGTTGGAATGGACTTTTTTCAAATAATTATCTTAAGCCATTCAATGAATTGCACTCAAGACCACTTTAGTAATTCATCATTGTTTTCACTTCCCTTATGCTGTAAAATATTTAGCAAGATTGCAAGCATTTAATTATGATTTTTCGTTTTATGTCTCCACAATAAGTAGAAACTCATATATAACTTGTATCTAAGTTAACCTCCCTTTTTAAAAAATTTTTTTATTTACAAAATTTCTTAGCTTATGCACAAGTATATACAATAATTAATACAGCATCTCCCTGATTTACATAAATTCAATTTTATATAAAATATTTTCCAAAATATTTTTTTTCTTTTTTTGAAATATAGAGTAATTCATATAACATCTAATATATTTGTAATTTTAAAGTCCAAATATGATGGTTTACAATATTTCAAAGTTCATGTTACTTGATTTATTTGTTTGTGTATTTATTGATTTAAGTAGAAGTATGTTGCCATATGGAATGATATTATATCAGTAAATACAATGTCATTCCTTTCAATTAGAGAAAATATGGTATCATAGTGGGGGGTCTAGAAAAGGGACTGGAGGTCATTTCGCCTCTGACAATTCGCCCCGGAACATTTCGCCCCCAGCACATTTCGCCTCCCCTGTAGATAATGAATAGGCTACAAAATTGCAAATAATACACCAAGCTTTTAATGATTCTAATTTATTTTATTTTAATATAATAAATGCACATTATTATCGTTTAAAACTCGAATTTATATGCAATACCTCTAAGGCAATCAATCAGAATATGATTTTGAAAAAGTTCGACTATTCTTTTGATATGCATTAGTTCATTCTGCATTTTAAGTTAGGAGATAAACTAAAAACCGAACTATTGTTGGCTACAGACAACACAAAATCAACAGACGAAGAACCAACCCCAATGAAAAGTAACTCCTCGCGATATTCAATTCGCATTGCGAGTTTCGTATTTTGATTTTTAATCTTGTTTACATATTTATCTATGTTTTCGTTATTATTATTATCCTTAACCGTAAATCAGTTAATATTAAAATATCGTCAAAATAATTTTTCTTAGGTCTTATTACCTTAATAGTATTAATTGCAGTAATGTCATATTGGTATAGTAACAGATAAGAGAGGAATGGATGCGCTTTTTCCCATTTTTATATTTCCGGAAAGTTTTTTCCTCAACATTACAACTGCTTAAACTGCATTTTTTTTTATTTCGCTTTCTCCTATGTAACAATGAAGCGTTTTTTGATGTATGGTATTTTGTAAACATTTTAATACTGTATCGAAAAGTGCTTACATCTTTAATTAATTCGTTAATTATTTAACAAGTGCAATATCATTATAACAAGTCTATTTCCATATTATAGTTACAGCCTAGCACAGTTTGTTCCCACTTGAAGTTCGAGGATAACTTCGGCGAACTTGTTTTGAATGGGTTTCTGATAACGATCTATGTTATTTTGGATTAGTAAATTATAGAAAAAATAATAACGCGTTATATACGCGTTATAAAAAGCGCAAAATTTATTTTTATCGAATTAACTTTGTTACGCGTCTTATATACAGTATATTAATTCATCTATAAATCGATGGCGGACAGATTATATAATGAACCATATCGATTACATACGTCATAGGTTAATGTTTAATTTTTACAAAAATCATAATATTCAACACATTAAAGAATTACTAACTGAATGCATAGTATTTTGTGGAGTGTCAGACTTTATAAAAAACGTAAAATTTATGATAAATTGCTCCAAATTCTTAACTTTTTACCATTTAACTACATTATAATTAACTTTTGCTCAATTTATTTTAAAGTTTTAAAGATATTGTCCCATACATGTTACAACTCTTTTCTATAATAAATATATCAAATTAGGCCAATTTATCAATAATTAATGTGGTTCGTCGATCAGCGATAGTCTGATGGTTTCCTTTAGTGGAAAGCCTATGTGACCCAAAAGTATCTCCGCCGTTAAGGAATTAGCCTACGACATCGCTCATTGTTCCGTTGTATTAATGAAGTGTTTTAAGAGATCTGAACGGACATTTCTTCGGCTACTTCTCTAGTAAAATTGGCAGCGGAAGGACTGAGAATTAATCAATGTAACAAAAAAAGACATTACTTTAAACGAAGGTATCCCTCTCTCAATTAAAAAATTTCTCGTTGCAAAGAACTGTTGGTTCTTTACAACGAGAAATACCCCACAATTAAAAAAGAAGTGTTGGTTATTTTAAACCAAGGGTTCCCAAAGTGCGGCCCGCGATGTCAGATCATCTGTGATCTTGAATTCATAGAGATAATTTACATTTTTACAAAAAAATAAATATTACATATGATCAAAAATTGTTCAGTTAAAAAAATATATGTATAAGTGCTTCTAAATATGTTTTCATTATTTGGAAGTACTTATACATATATAAGTGCTTCCAAATAATGAAAACGTATGACTTCATACTGATTTTCCGTTTAGATCATCACAACAAAAAATAATGAAAATCCAAATAATGAAAACGTATGACTTCATACTGATTTTCCGTTTAGATCATCACAACAAAACGCAATTACCGAATAAATTTTAATAACTGGTAGGGCTGATCGGTACGATTCGGCTGAATTATACCATTGAATATACAGTTTACATTAATATACTGTAGCTAGTAGTGCTCTTTATCTGAACCTCTGTTCGGAAAAAACAAACTAAAAGTTTAGAAGTATCTGTTAATCAGTGTAATAACTTCAAAATGGAATAACCATAATGCTGGAATTAGATTTTCAGTTTTTATAACTTCATACTGATAAAAACTGAAAATATCTATTGAAAATTTAAGAATTAACCTTGAAAAAAGGCTGTCTAAATAGAAATCACAAAGCATTCAGAGTGAAAGTTGTCAACGTTAGTTTAACTGACAAATATTGCACAAACCAAAAATGTTAACCGTTTAATTTAAATAGTGTTTTAGTCTTTTTAAATGTTTTTAATTGATAACTAAAATATTTAAAATTAATAATTAAAATAAATACAAAAATAAAAAATGTAATTTCTAAAGTTCATGGATTTATATTATACATTCATGATGCTATTACATAAAAATCTTTCGATTATCACGCTATTCGAGAAAAATTTTTTTTTTAATTTCGCTTTCTTCGTACGTGGAAATTCCTATTACTTACTCACTCACGCTGTTGAATAGCATGTAAAAATATATATATATATTTTGAAAATGCCATCATGGTTTCGAGGAGCAGACTTTTGATAAATGCAAAAATAAACCATTATATGTTATAAAACTCGTGCCTTTTAAGTTTTTTTTCGAGATCTTTTAATTCCTATTAATGTTTTGAACTTTTCGAATTTAAAATTTCAGAAAATTAAAATAAATTATAGTTTACTTGTCATTTTTATTTAAAAAAAAATTATTTAAAAGTAATTGTACTTAACAAAAAATAATAATAATAAAATTATTATTGATTTTATTTCAGAATTCAGGTGTTGGTAAGTCGGCAATCATTCAGAGATGTGTAAATAACGAATTTGATAGAACATATGAAAATACTATTGGGTAAGTTTGAAAATAAAAGAATTATATTTATTAAAATTTCTAAATTTTTTATGGATTATAGAAAAAATTATTGTTTTCAGAGTTTGTTTTTTTAAACATAATATTGCAGTAAATGGAAAATTCTATACATTAAAACTCTGGGATACTGCAGGACAAGAAAGAGTGAGTTCATTGTATTACTACAGAATACTATTTATATAAAATTATTTATTAAAATTTTTGATTTTTTTAGTATCATGTTATTTCTCGACTTTACTATCGAGATGCTAAAGGAGTTATTATAGTTTATGACATTACAGAAAGAGTAAGAATATTTTAATAGTTTTCTAGTAAAATAAATTCCTTTTCACCTCTTATTCTTGATAGATAACATCTTTATTAATGTTAGTTATTTTTATTTCTTTTAGAAAAGTTTTGTTGCTTTGCAAAATTGGGTTAAAGAAGTTCGTCAGTTGGCTCGGCCCGATATAATAATTGCCATTGCAGGAAACAAAAACGATTTAGCCAACTGTAGAGCAGTATCATATGCTGGTATAGTATAACTATTTACCAAACTTAAAATTTTAATATAGATCTAGTTCTATAATGATTTTATTTACTTTTAGATGGTCAGAAATATGCCAAAGAGATAGGAGCTATATTTATGGAGACAAGTGCCTTTACTTCACAAAATGTCAAGGAATTATTTCAAACTATGGGTAAATAAATAAAGTTTTCATAATTTATTTATTTATTTATTTTATTTTATTTCATTATTTCAATTATATTTGTAGTAAATTTGATGTCTAATAAAGATCAAGAAAGAAGCAATGATGAAAATATACCATTAATTCAAACGAAACCGAAACAAAAGAAATCTTGTTGCTAAAATGTCGTTGAATAAAGATTAAGATAAGAGAGAGAGAGAGAGAGAAGGGAGAAAAAATTACAATTTTGTCTTTGTTTTAAAAGGACGATTAAGTTTATAGACTGGATTTTCTAATAGAATTTATGGGAGAGGAGAAAAAATTACAATTTTATGTCTTTGTTTTAAAAGGACGATTAAGTTTATAGACTGGATTTTCTAATAGAATTTATGGAAATTATTACAATAGATATTTAAACATATCGAAGTCATTACAACAGTGTTCAGATAGGATTTGCATTACCTCATATCTGCAACAAAAGAGAAAAATAAATATTTAATAAAAATATTTTATATGAAAAGATCAATATCTTTTTCATAGTTTTATAATATTTTGTAAAATGAATTTCTCTGAATTCAAATCTTAGTCCTGGATTTTATTTTCTGTTTTCTTTTGACATATTAATTCAACAAAATACGTAATTTTTTTATTTAAAATAGTGAACAATGTTAAATTTCACAATAAATTTTTATAAATTCATATAATGTTTATAAAATTCTTATTAAAAATGTGTAAATGTACAGTAAAATTCTCTATTGGAAATATATTATATACTTGCTTTAAACTATACTTACAACTTTGCCCAAACTTGCTATATTAAATCTCACAAACTTTTTCAGTAAATAAGTTGCTTTGTCTAGATCTAATTATAGTTTTAACTTTTGAAATTTTTGTCGATTTTTATGATTTTTATATAAATATGAATAAAAAAATCAACCAATATCAACAAATACATTTTTCTAGGTCTACTTGAAAAATGAGGGCTACATTATTCTAAGAAATATAGTTTGAAAAAAACTATAACTTTGTCTCGTTGTTCTCTTGTTCTTTACAATAAAGATTATAAGCTGGTTAAATGTTCAGATAAAAGCCAAAAAGACGATATGCTTGTAACTTTGTCTCCACAATAAAGATTATAAGCTGGTTAAATGTTCAGATAAAAGCCAAAAAGACGATATGCTCCTATTTTTTATTCAGCAACTGGCTTGTCATGGCCTCATATATATATATATATATACATATATATATAAATTAATATGAAAGTCTGGCTGGTATGGATTCACAATTTTTGTAAGATACGAGATGTTTTCTAAGATTTCTTTTAAACGAAAGATCGAAATGTATATCATATTTACAAACATTCAAATAACTGAATGGCATTTCTCAATTATTGATAAATATTTTGTCTTTATTTTAGATCTAGAGTTAACATTCTTATTGACAAAATATTTATCGAGTTATTTTGAAAATCGAGACAATAGTCATGTTTATTTATATAATACTGTATGGAATACATCATTTATAAAGAGTTTCTGATACAGTAAGACCCGTTTAACGCGGGGGATACGTTCCAAAGAAACAAAGCGCTAAACGAAACAGCGTTAAACGAGATCATCTTAACACGTAAATAATGAAATAGGTGAAACAGAATAGTGAATAAAAAATATGTGTACCATTTTTTTGTTTTATTTTGTAACATGTATTATTACTATTGTATTACACTAATTATAGACATTTTTTTTTTTTATAATTTCGATTTGTATTCATAAATCATTCATTAAAATCAAAAATATTCGAGTAAATAATTTGTTTGTGATATGGAAGGTTCTTCCTCATTTGATACTTTTTATTTTTTCGTTAAGAAGTCACCTAACGTCGTTTGCCTTTTCCACTTTCCTTCAGCAAGCAATTAATTATCGGTACCGAGACATCGCATCCATGACATTTCGTCTTGCCTTTGAACTTCTGTCGAAATTTGGATCATTTTATATAATTGATCCATAATTTCCGTAATAGTGATTAAACTTGTTTTGAAAAAATCCGTTGCAAGTCCGTTTTGCTCCTCATCTTCAGAAACGCTTACTCTTGATGACCGATCATAAATATGAATTGTGATCGCAGAAAACTTTTGTATATACACTACACTACATTGATATCAAACGCACTGTGAGAAGGCATAGGAGTATTAAAGCAACAATTTCGTGCGATTTCGGATTTATGTGAGTATAACAGTTTGAAAAACCGCACTAAAGTGAATCAATTAAAAATATAGAAAAAAGCCGCGTTATATTGAAACAGCGTTAAATGGAGCAGCGTTAAGCGAGGTCTTAATGTACAGTGGGTGATCGGTTAACGAACACTTTTTCGAAAGATTTTTATGTTCGGTTAATGAAAACCTCACGAAACAAACTGTGGGACCCGCGGAATGACGGAATGATAGATCAGCCCGATGGCTGCGTGGTAAAGCTATGACTTAACATTCTGGAGGATCCGGGGATCCCACTCCTCCAATTTTTCAGGAGGGATCTGGGCCGTTGAAACCCATCCTTCAATCTTCCGGTTGCCCTATCATGGGTGTTGGTCAGTCTGTGATGATGGTGGCTCTGTAAGTGGCCGCCGCCAGATAAAAATATTCCATGAGGCTATTTCGGCTTAACTAACCTAACGGAATTACAAGCTTAGGCCTTACGCGTTGGTATTATCGGTAAAGATGGAACAACGGTAGTTTTTCCTGAATTTACAATTTTTTGGTCTTAGAATGGCACCCATACCAGGTTGAGGTCAATAGGCTTGGGGAGATCTACTACGCAATGCTATTAATCACTTCCCAAAAATTCTGAGGGAGAAAGAAAAGCAATCGATATTGGACAAATTCTTTATCGGAAAATAAACATATAGATGAATCAATATTGGACAGATTCTTTATCGGAAAATAAACATAATAAATGAAAATGCCTATGTATGTAGGTTAATCAAATTCCCATAAAAATCTATGGTAAATCGGTGATCGGATAACGAACATTGTCTTGGAACGAATTATGTTCGTTAACCGATCACCCACTGTATTTAACTAATAAGCTGTTTTTACAATATAAATACTATAAAGCAGGGGTGGGCAAACTTTTGAGAGAAAGGGCCATATTGCATGAATGAAATATAGCCTAGGGCCGCACTTTCTCATGATCCTATCCTTCACCATCTGAACCTCCTTCATAATCGACCAGATTGACTGCGTGGAAATGCTTCAATTTTCCACCCTGGAGGACCCGGGTTCGAGTCTCGTGTCCCACCCCTTGAAAATATTTATCATGGAGTCCAGGCCTGGCCTGTCGATCCCGTCTTCCACCATCCGGCTGTCCTCTCCGCAGGGGTGAGCAGCCTGTGGAAGAGCTTGTTTCGTCCCGCCTTATAGTATTCTTCCAGAATAGAATATGGCGTCATCTGTTGACAAAAAAAGACTCCCTCCACGGGTGTGGGTGTAGCCCGTGGTTGGAAGTGATCCTGTCCTTTAGTAATTTATCTGATTGGAAAGGGGCGAAAAACAAAATACCAAAAAAAATTACCAAAATCCCACTTTCACCTAATAACTGTCTGAGGTGTAAAAATTCTCTTAGAAAATTATGTAGCTAAAATAGAACGATCCTAAGGGGTGCATTTGCTGACTAAGATTTTATAAAAGGGTGACATATTAAAATTAAGCCAATTTTCTTAGTATATCAGCTTTTATTGGCCGTTATATGAATCATAGTTTTTTTTGCATATTTTACGCCCCTTTCCAATCAGGGAGATTACTAAGGGGCGGGGCCAATTCCAACCATGGGCTGCACCCACACCTGTAGAGGGAAGCCGGATAGTGAAGGACGGGGATCGTCGAGCCGAGCCCAGTACCCCGAAAAAACTTTTCAGGAGATACCCCTCTTCCTTTTCCCCTGACCCGGGACGCAAAACCCGGTCCTCCTGCATGGCACGCCGACAACGTTACCATTTGGCCATCCGACCACCTGTACATGAGTTTGAATAATGCCAGCAGTAAGAAAAAAGTGAAACACTATTTTTAGAGAAGCTCGGCAGGATCGAAAATCTTTTAAATTATAATTTAATCATTTTAAATTTGAAAACAATAATTAAAAACATTCCAATTTCCTAAACATTCCATTGTTTAGGAAATTGTACAAATATTAAATACAAATACCGTGAAATTACGAAAGGTGTTGAGTTGATTAACTCACAAAACAATTTTATTTGAGTTTGAATGTATTTTGCAACCGATTTCTTATGCATGGCGTTTATTCTGGTTAACGGTTAATCAAATCTATTTTTTAAGAATTATGACACTTTAATGACATCTACAGTTCACAATATGAATTATTACTTATTATTTTTCTAGAAATTACATAAATTATATTGCTGAGATATGGAACAGATTTGATATTTTTTGTCTTCATTTTATTTATCGATAAAATTTTTGGCATTATAGCTACTAGTTGGAGGGCCGCATGCGGCCCGCGGGCCGCGGTTTGCCCACTCCTGCTATAAAGTGTATACAGTAGATCCGACATAAATAGACAAGATATTTTTTCGTGATTATTTTAACAAAGTTTTTCTAGTGGTGATTCCATAATATACTTCAGCTGAATTTATAATCAAAAACATTAAATCAAAGTTCAAACGATACAGTTGAAAAAATATTTTTTGTAGCTAAAATTTGACTAAGAATCTTTTATTTTATGAGATATTTGTCCTAATAAGGTTTTTGTTTAATACAAATGTAACAAACAAATAAACACTTTTAATTTTCGAGGGCAAAAAGTTCAGGGGGCGAAAATGGCTGAGGGCAAAAAGTGCCGGGAACGAAATGTCCTGAGGGTGAAATGTTCTGGGGCGAAATGATCCGAGGGTGAAATGTCCTAGGGGCGAAACGTTCTTGGGGCGAAATGTAGAAGGCGAATTCTCGGAGGCGAAATGTAGGGGGCGAATTTTCTGTAAACCATCATAGTAGATGTAATCACAGTAGTTCAATAACTCCAGTAATTTGTGCTTCAAAATTTTTGTTAAAAAATTATTTTTCTGGCTTATGCAAAATTTGAATTATATATTGAATAAAAAACTTTTAGTCCCAATTATTTCTTAAGTCAGGGAATACCTGTATACTTTAACTGAGAATTGGATTTCTATATTTTTATAAATAATTTTATATTGAATAGTTTTTAAACTATGTTCAAATTTAAAAAAAATATATAGCTAAAGATGATCTTAATTTGAAATCTAAAATATTTCTAAAGAAGAAAATGCTTTGATTTGTTAAATTGCTTTTTTTTTAATAACTAATGAGGATAAAGATATTGAGTCATGAGTTGTTCATATGATGTATCCTGATGATATGTATTTAATAAATCATTATTTATGTAATAGATGAATAAAATTTAATTAGAATTAGGTAAATTTTTTAATAATAGAATCTTCTGTTACTAATAGTTGTTATGTTTTAGCTGAAAGAAAAAATTGAATCAAAAATAACACACAGGGGACGAGGTCGAGCTACAAAAGAATTTATAGCTGAATTACAAGAAAGAAATATAGATTTGAAAACTCCTTATAATATATATCAATGGGTTTCTAAAATTAATGTTCAAAATCATTCAAAAAGAATTGAAGCCCTTATGACATTTGAAAAGTAAGACAGAATTCATTGTTATTTCATAAATTAATATATTTATATATTATATAGGCTTTGATTAAATCACAATTAAAAAACAAGAGCAAATCATCTAATACAGCATTTCTCAAACTGTTGTCCATAAATCACTAGGATCCAGATTCTCCATCATACAATCTTTAAATTATTTATAAAAATCAGAGAAATTTTATAAATAATTTGTAATTTGTTTTTTAATCATGAGAATTTTTAATTTCAGTTTATTTAATGATTAAATACAGATTTTATTCAAAATTATTATTGCTAAGTTATTGAATAGTAGATTTTTTGGGCTGATTGATTAATTAATTCCTAAATGATTGTTTATTTGATTTATATTTGTATTTTTAAATAAAATTAATAAAAAATGATTTCAAATAAAATTAAATTTTTCAATTATTTTATCATTAAAAATAAATATTGAATATACAGATGCTCCTCTGGTTATGAACATTCTAATTACGAACATTCATACTTGCAAACATAATATTTCATTTTCAAATTTTATGAAATTTTAAAAAAGGCTTCAATAATTTTAAACAATATTATAGAAAAATGCTCTAGCAATCAATATAATGTAAAATTACACAGTTAATTAACATACTATGGCAGTATTTCAAGATGGCAGTGATTATACCAAAGATTCTTCACTTTATATTCAAAATTTTTAATTAAACTCTGTGAAATAAGAAACTTTTAATTAGTTCAGTTGTGAAATATATTATATGCAGTATATAATATATATGCAGTATATATAATATATAAAATATTAGTATATAAAATATGCAGCATATAAAATATAAAATATATAAAATATAAAATATTTTATAATAATGCAGTATATAAAATATAAAATATGCAGTATATAAAATATTAGTATTATTTTAGTATTTTTGGAGCCAAAATAACTGCAATATCTGAGTTAAAAACAGCTCGAATTATGAACAAAACTTGCATATGAATTATGTTTGTAACTAGAAGAGTACCTACTGTATATATGTATATATAAATTTTGTGTATTTTTTTCTTCTTAGAATTTTAGTTATTATTGTTTTGGACCTACAGATTATTTATTACATATAAGAGAAGTTCTAGAGTCATTAAAGTTTGAGAAATACTAATCTAATCATTCAACATGATTAAAAACTTATGATTAAATTTAGTATTAAATAAATTTAGAATTAATTCATTAGAAATGTAGATTATGATTAATACCATATAATATTTAATAATGTAATTATAATTATGAATTAGCTTTAATTATTAATAAAATTTGATTTAGCATTGAACTTGAACCATTGCAGTAATATCCTAACATGAGTCCAATTAGACCATCAAGGAAAAGCTATCTCTTCAATCTTCAATTGATTAAAGAAGCTACAGAACTGAACTAATGAAAATTTTTTTTTAAGAAAACATCTTTTTCTCAAATATTAAAATTAATTTTAAGATCGGATTTTTCACATTTTTATTTTTGGTGGGATATCCGTACTTTTTGCTAAGTTGTTATATAAACACGCTAAATAAATAATAATCTATGATAGCTAAATAATTCTTCGCGCCATGCTATTTTTTCCTTTTAATCGATGTTTATCCGCTTCGTATTAATAGTGTTTTAATACAGGTGGTAAAGTATGTCTTCGGTCGGAACCACAAGAATATTTCGTAATAACCGATATATTCATTATATTCACTAATATATTCATTAAATTTAATCAATATATTCATTAAAAAGATTGCTATATAGGCGACGCCGCACTGCCAGATGCGACGCGACGCGACGCACTCAATCGCCTGGGGTGAAGTAAATAAATCACTAAATAATTGAAAAATTAGCATTTTCAGAATTTTTCCTTTATCTGCATCCTGAGACCTATATTTGTGCTAAATTTCAAATTTCTACGTCTAAGGAAGCACTATATAATTATGATGAGTGAGTCAGTGCCCAAATTTGTGATATTCTGGAGCCTCTATCTCCTATATACTTTGATATTAAAGCTTGAAATTTTTATAGTGTCCTGAGGGAATAAAGCTGAACAATATATACAATTTTCGTTTTATTACCGTAATCGGAAGCGAAGTTATGGAGGTGAAAAAATATGGCTTAAGTTGGTTCGTATAAATATACACACGGTGTGCGCCGCGCGAACTTGGCCGACGCACTGTCGTGCGCCTTGATAATTAAAGTTTCTTCGGGTTCCTATGTTAGACTTACTTTTTATTGATATTAAGTTTATATATTTATTTTTGTTTATAAATTTCCTTAAGTTATCTCGGGACAAATTTATCAATCACCTTGAAATCGATGCTTCATTCATTAATTTTAACGAAAACAATTTTTTAATATTCTCATTTTATGTAGTTGCTATGCTAAATCGTTTAAAAATACTTTATCGTACTGTAATTATTAATTCCAAAGTAATGAAATCTCTTCACCATCTATTGTATAAGTATGATGCTAAATTACTGATTGACAATTCATTATCATTTCATAATATAAATGTAAATTTGTATTTTCATTAACTCTGAAAATAAGACTTAATTCGTATAACAATTATACGAATACGAAACAATTGTAAAAAATAAAGAGACTTTTCGCCATTGTTTCATAATCAGGATCACTACCAATAACAATTAAGTACACAATATTTCTGTTTTTTCCGATATAAAAAAACAGCTCATTATATAATAATGCATTTAAAAAATGTCATTGGACTTACTGTATATAAAGTAAAAATATGAAAAAATTTATCATTTAAGCTGTTACTAACTTCATCTATAACCACACATGCCGAGGAAAACAGAGTACTGAGATGACCTTTAATGATTCCTAGGAAAGATCACCATTTCTTATATATATACACATATATACTTCATTTTGTTATAGCATAATTAATTTTATAAAAATCATGGTATTAAAAATATTTCCATACTAACAAATTTAGATATAAAAACAGCTAGTAAGATATTTTTTAACGGAAATAAAAAAATAATACTTAATGGAATTTTTACGGAAAATTTAAAACTTCTAAAGGATAGAAGAAAAGAATTAATGAAAATATAAAATTAAATAAATAAACTATTAAAATATGTAGTAACGACAATGGTATGTTCCTTAATGTAGTAATTTCCTAAGTGTAGGGCGCACTCTCTTTGGAAATGGTTAGATCTTTTCGGGGGCGGTGCTAAACAATAGTAAAAAATATCAAAAACGGACTGTCATAGTATAGTAACGACAATGGTATGTTCCTTAATGCAGTAATTTCCTAAGTGTAGGGCGCACTCTCTTTGGAAATGGTCAGATCTTTTCGGGGGCGGTGCTAAACAATAGTAAAAAATATCAAAAACGGACTGTCATAGATTTCATATATTCTAATAAATATTTGCACATAGAATATTTTGTGAAAAAAGGTAGTAATTGTTTTTTTTTGTAATAAAAAGAGTGTGCCGCTATATGTAGTTTGGAAGGCATTGCTTTAAGAAATAAGAAGGCAGACGTAAGGCCTACTTTCGTTGTTTGTTTTATAAAATTAGGTTATTCTTTTATAAAAATTAAATAGGTTAGATAGACAGAAACTAGATTAGACGTGAGTTTATTGTTTATTAATTTATAAATTGTTATTTTCATAATTGTTTATTATAAATACTTTATGTATGTACACGTGCATATATAAAAATGTATATACAGAAAAAATATATTCTATATATTTTTTAGCCAGTATTTAACTAAATTCTGTCTCACATTTAACCCATGAAAATACTGTACTATATTTTATATTATTTTTTTTGCCGCACTAAAACTGTCGATGGCGCATTTCAGAAGCCCGTGCCAGGACAGGGATGTGTTCTATCTTTCATATGTATATATATGTATGTAGCTATACTTCGGAGGCATATGACACTATGTTCAATTTAAAAAAAATGAACATAGTGTCATATGCCTCCGAGGTACAGATATATATTTAGTAAAAATTATTTAGTATTTTAATAAAATTGTGGTCATCATCATTCTAATAATACTCTTTCAATAGCATTCGTAAATTTATTCTAAACTAAAAATTTTCATTAAGACAAATAGGAATTTTAACAAAGTTATAGCCAGTATTTACCTAACTTCTGTCTCACATTTAACACATGAAAATACTGTACTATATTTTATATTATTTTTTTGCCGCACTAAAACTGCCGATGGCGCATTTCAGAAGCCCGTACCAGGCCAGGGATGTGGTTCTATCTTTCATATGTATATATATGTATGTAGCTGTACTTCGGAGGCATATGAGACTATGTTCAATTTAAAAAAAATGAACATAGTGTCATATGCCTCCGAGGTACAGATATATATTACGACCAAACTCGAAAATCTCGAAATGCTGAGCCATTTCGTGAACTGGTCGTATTGTTTGGACAATGTCCGAAAAAAATTTGTCTTTTATTCTGATTTTGGAGTCTGCCCGATCAGTTCGCGCATTGACCAGAAGGTTTTAGTCAAACTCGGAAGATTGTTGTTGTAAATTTAACTCTATATATAATACTAATTTAATTAATATTAATGCGTCACAAAAGCTAAAAAATTTGCATTAAAAATTATATTTAGCTAGCTCTTTTAGGTATAACCAAGGAAAGGTATAACTTTTGTATCGGAACCTCTTCTAAAAATTACAAAGATCAAAGTAGATTGATGAATGTTTCCTAAATAAAGAATTAAATGACTGTCTCTTCAGTTTCCGAGATTATAGAGCAGATATGTCATCTCGAGTCGCATTGAAGAATGTCCTTCAGTACTCTTCAATGCGACCCGCTCCATGGCTATAAACATTTTTAACTATCATACTTTAAATATTGTACATAATTCATAATAATAATAGTAATAATATAATAAAACCTAGTTAATTCGAATAAGGGTCGCATTGAAGAATGTCCTTCAGTACTCTTCAATGCGACCCGTTCCAAGGCCATAAACATTTTTAACTATCATACTTTAAATACTGTACATAATTCATAATAATAATAGTAATAATATAATAAAACCTAGTTAATTCGAATAATAAATGATTTTATCTATTATCTTTACTGCACTCATACGATGTACTTACATTTTTTCTGACTTTATTCTCCAATAGAACAGTTTTTTGCAAGCGATTTAAATGTTTAGTGGCGGCAGTCTCAACTTTCTTTCTTAATTAAGTGACTTGTCAATAGGCAGTGCCCTTTAAATGGTCCTCAGCAAGATCTAAGTTTGATAATGCTGCGGTAGAGAATTAAAGACAAATGATTAAAAGTGCAAAACGGTAGTTTCGTGGCATTTTAAAAACTATCTTGGAAATTACATAATAGCTTCTTTTGGAAACTCATTTGCGATTTATCTAGTTATAATCTGTGTAATATTTAGATAGGTGCGTACAATATTATATTTTTATACGAATATTGATTTTATATTTTGTAATTTAATCTGCAAGTTTAAATTTATTCATTTTTTAAATAATAATAGTTCAATTTCAGTCGTAATCTTAAGATACGAAGAATTCTCCATAGTGCGCTTTTTATATGATTTGTCCGATACATAACAAATACGAAAATATCGACGGATAAAATGATAATACTCGGCGTATTGGTGGATTTCGATGTTTAATTCGGACTTTGGCTAATCATCAACGAATTGAATAGATTTACATTTATAATTTCATCGGACATTTCGCGAACTGTCCGATTTCAGGAATTAGGCATAACGTATGTATGTTATGCCTATATGTAATGTTATATATATGCGAGAATACAATGTGTTTCAGAATGAACATCCCACCCTTAATATCTCTTTCTATTCAACAGAAAATGCTCATCGAGGTCTTATATTATAGCTTATCACTCGCGCTAGGATAGCATTTGAAATAAGCGAGAAAATATACGTTCTATATTTTTTAGCGAACAGATGGATTTTGGATTAAATTAGATCCCACTGTCAGATAATGCGAGTGATAAATTTTAAAATTAGACCTCAAGAGCTTTTCTATTGAGTAGAAGCTAAGATATTAAGGGAGGCTCGTTCATTCTAGAACATACTATATGCAATATATATATATACATATACACTCACACTGTTGCAAAAAATCGGCAGAAGTTTGTCGTATATTTATCATAGCCAGATTCGTTGCTTTGAAAAGTAGTCGTGACGTCACCAACGAGATCTTACTTGTAGTAACGGTAGTGTATAGTAATGTGTTTTACTTATTAGTTTTATTCAATTTCTCTGTAATTTGTCCGTTTTTATATAATTTGAGAGCTTATACTCGGATACATTACTTGTAGTAATGTGTTTTACTCAATTTCTCTGTAATTTGTCCGTTTTTATATAATTTGAGAGCTTAACTTGCTTCAGAAGATTTCTATATCTCATCTGGAATAAAATAGGTAAGTGAATATTCTTCTAATAGTAAATTTAACATAATTTCTAATGCTTTAAGATCTTTCCATTCTCAGACGCCATTAAAATGTACGCTTGTTTTTCGTTTGGTTGATATTATATACAAGAATAAGTGTCTGATTTTTTAAAAATTTTCTTTATTAGAGCTAGAATGTCCTGAAGAAATTTTTAAATATTTAATTTTATCAGAAAAATATTTTAGGCATAGTTAATTGATTTTAAGACAAAAGAATTTCTTCATTTTAGTTTAGAAGAAAATTGGAATTGGCCTGTTTCAATATTTCCAAATGTAATATTTGAAAGAAATCAAAAAGCCTGGATACAATTTGAATCAAATTGGGAAACAACAAAAAATGGACCTGAACAGAAAACTCATAATACTTTAAATATTATTAAAACTCCTAAAAGAACATTTCAGATAATAACTCAGAGAATACAAATGCCTGGTCGTTTTAAAGTCAATGCAAATGCAACAATAACAGAAAAGCTCACCAATCAATGTTTGGTAAGCATAATTGTTCCTCTAAAATTTTATTTAAGAATAATTAAATAAGTTATTTTAAGTAAAGAATTTAACTATGGTAGAAATTATTAAATTTTTACTGTAATAATTTTTCCTTTGAATAGAGTTTTATAAATATATCATACAATGGTTGGAAAAGTGGAAATAAAGATCATCAAAGAATTATTCATAGCATTGATATAGAAATTCCTCGATATTCATGGAATATGAATATTAAGAAAGAATCAAGTGATTTTGAACATTTATCAGCAATTACATTGTCAAGAAAAAGAATTATTCCATTGAATAAAGAAGCAGAATATTCTGTAAGTATAGATTTTTGCTGAAACTTTAATAAATTAAAAAATAAAAAAAATTTAATAATACAAGTGATTTGCTCAAGTTATGCTATTTGAATTATTAAATTATTTTCAAATTTACATTATTACTGTCTGACAAAAATTTTCATTTAAACTTTTTGAATGTATATAAAAATGAAAATCATGAATTATAATATTTTAATACTAATGATTGCTTCTCATACATAAGCATTATCACTTAAAAATATTTTTATATGATTTCACTTTGAATTATAAAAAAAATGGTAAAGATAAAATAAATATATTTAAAAAATAACATATAATACCTTCAATAATTTTTGAAAATATAGACATTTCTTGCTTTACAAGATTTTTTGCTTATGCAAGATGTATTAATTCCATAACTATAAACAACTGAGTTCTGCTGCTTCTAATAACACAAGTAATCACAACAAGCACTTGAAGCAAGATAAATACACTATTTTATTATTAGATATATATAATATATATTACATATACTAATTCTATGGCCCTCCTCAGCCGGTAATCTCAAGCCGAAAACATTTCCAGAAAACAATAGTATTATTAGTATATGTAATATATATGGAAAACAATAGTATTATTAGTATATGTAATATATATTATATATATCTCTATAAAATTAGTGTATTTATCCTGCTTCAAGTGCTGTTGTGATTTCTTGTATTAATTCCAATTTATTATTTCATTTAATGAGAAAATTTTCTCTCTCTTTAATTGGACTATCATTTTGTATAAACTCATTTATTCTGGAATATTATATCTGTGTTTGAAACATCACAATTTCCTATTAGCAAAATGCACTGACATTTCATATCATAATTTTTTGTAAGCAAATATTTCTCTAGTGAATTTTTTATATCTATTAAATTTTTTATGATTTTGAAAGTATTTAGTAATTGTATATTTATGTGTCATTCTAATGCTGAATTATGAAGAGATGCTGAATTTTAGGAATAAATTTTGGGCTCTGGAACCAATTATAACATGGAAATTAATATAATTTTAATTTGCATTATAAGAGTTTTGCCTTAATTAAGAGCAGTTTTTGAGGAATGAAAGTCATGAAGGAATGATTATTATACTTTAATACAGTAATGAATGAAATTACTAAATAGAAGTATTATTATATCTTTATAAATTACACTCAAACTTTATAACTTACTACACACTTTTTATTTGGTTAATCCAAAACACTTTTGGCATATTCATAGCCCTCTTCAGCAGTACAAATTTATAACTAGTCATAGAACATTGAATATAGAACATAAGAACTACCGGTACTTTAAATTAAGAAATTTAAGTTTGTTACTAACTAATAATTATGAACTTAAATCTCTTAATTTAAATTAGTTCATATGTTCTATATTCAATGTTCTATAACTAGTTAAAAGTTTGTATTGTTAAAAAGGGCTATGAATATGCTGAAAGCACTTTGGATTAACCAAATAAAAAGTGTGTAATATAAAGTTTGAATGTAATTTATAAGGATATAATAATACTCCTGCTTACAGAGCTGTAAAAATATTGTATTAGCAAAAAACAGCTTACTGGAATATTATGGTATTACTAAACAATTTAAATAAAAATTATAGTATAGTTAATTATGCTGATAATTATATAAATATAAATAAATAAGCCTTTTTTTTTTTTTTTTTAGTGGAAAAAAGAGAGATATAATTTATTGTTATACCACCTTTTTTTTTTTTTTTTTGAAGTGGAAAAAAGAGAGATATAATTTATTACGGAAGTACTTTCGACTTCATTATACTATAATTTACAATTTAAGGTTATTCTGTAGTCTTCCAAGGTGAGGGCTTTGGCTAAGTTATCTAAGTCATTAGAATCTTTCCAAACTGTTACCTATGTCGTCTACATCAGGGGTGGCCAACTTGTTTGTCATTAAGATTGACTTTATATGTTAACAATGAGTTCACGATCTACCTTCGAAATTCTTCGTTTGATGATGAGAGTAGATAGGAGCTAAAACGATCTATCTTCGAAATTCTTCGTTTGATGGTGAAGTAGAGATAGGAGCCAAAACCACATATCCCAAAAACGATATTAGCCCAAAGGAGATATCCGTCAGCGGCGATGGTTTTTTCCTTTTACTTTACTTATAAATCTCAAACACGGTTTTTTTCCTTTTACTTTACTCATAAATCTCAAACACAATACTTCACTTTCAATTATACAACTGTCAATTCATAGGTGCCATGTTGTCATCGTCAGTAAATTTAGAATTTTATTTAAATGCTCTGCTGCTACCGGGCATTGTCAGCGAATTTAGAATTTTGTCCAAATGCTCTGCTGCTACCGGCTTATTCTGTTTTGGGCCATACTTAGCAATAAAGTGAAATTTTGGCTTTAGTTGTCTAGAGAAGGCACTATGAAGTAAGAGAGTCGTCTGATAACTTACGAAGATCAACTACAAATCGTCCCGCGATCGACCAGTTGATCGCGATCTACCTGTTGGCCACCCCTGGTCTACATACCTCACATATAGCTTCAATGAGGGCTGGAAAGGTAATAACTTTTTGCTCTCTATGTCTCTTAGTAATATTTCGGCCAGCAGGCCTCCTATGGGACTTCTGATTGGTACCCCAAGTCTTTGCTGGTATATGTTTCACTTGTATCTAAAATATGAACTAAATTGACCAGGTGGGCTATTTCTCTTAGTAAGTGCTCTATTCCGTGTGCTTGAGGTAGATTTTCGATCATGAACCTATAAAATGCCAAGCACACAGGCTCAAACTCTAGTGATGGATATAGAGTATAAAATCATAAGTCATTATTACGTCTTGTTTATTGAATTCCACTCTCGGATCCTAGTTATCACTGATGACGTCACCATTGTCGATCTCTCTGTCTTCCCTAATATCTTATTACACCATCTAGCTAGTGCTTTTTCGAGACAGAACTGTGCACTATTTAGACTTGAACTTAGTAGTGCATAATGGCAAGCTAAAAACGAAAGTTTATAGAAAGCCAGCGTACCAACCAGTATTAATCCCTAACTGATTGCACGACCCGGTGAGTTACAAAAAAGCGGATTTTAGGAGTTTCTATAAGAGAGCAATGGAGTAATGCGAGGAAGAAGAAGAGTTAGACCGAGAACTAGAGTATATAGAAAATGTAGGATTACAGCATGGATACACTTGGGCCTTCCTATTCCAGATTTGGAATGCAGTCAGGAGGAACACAAATAGACAGTGACATCGTTGGGAGGGGGAAGCAGAACAAAGAGATGACTACTTACCTGTTCCCTATAATTGGAAAAATGTTAATGTGATAAAGAGAATTGCGAAAAAAAGTAGTAAAAAATCTGCAGTGCGTAGGGCACCAACCATTTTTAATATCCTAAGGAACGATAAGGACCCCTTGGACCAGCAGGAAAAGAGAGGGGTGTATAGGATCTCAATAGCGGACACAAGAACACACCAACAAGCGGAATACATAAGGGTGACTAGAAGAACTTTGACACAGAGGGTAGAAGAGCATAAAAGGGACATAACACAGGCGAAACTAACAACGACCTTAGTGATAGAAGCAGGGCTGGATTTGTATTTTTGGGGGCCCTAGGAAGAGCAAGGGTTTGGGGCCCCTAAATATAATAACTATCTCTGAAATTAATTTCATTTCACTTATTCACATATGAAGTTTTATAAATTCTATCTTAAAATACTTGATCTGATTTAAAAGTTAATCCTAGATTATCGAGTCGAGGCTTTACGAAATTTGAAAACTATTTTTTTAATTATTTTATTATAAAATTCGATATGGTATAAAAATTACAAATTTTTTCAAAAATTTTTTTCTACATTTTTCTCTGGCAAATTCATTAATTAATAAATCAAAATCAATAGATTTCATTTTATCGATATTGCTGGATAATAAAATGAAATTGTTTAAAGTATTCTGGGCCATGGTTGACCTTAGATCATTTTTTGTTAATTTTAATTTTGAAAAACTCCTCTCACCAGAACAGTTGGTATTCATCAAGCATAAATAAATTCTTAATATTGTTTCAGTATATGGAAATGCAATTTCCATATTCTTTTCTCTTATCATCTTATACAAGAATAAATGAGTCAAAGGGGATTCTTGATCTTGATAATTAATTTTGATGAAACTATGGAGTTGCAAAACTTCACTATATAATGAATCATCAATATCTCCTTGGTATTTCTTGACGATATTTTGTACACATGTCTTCAGTTCTTCATTAGTAATGTCAATGTTGATTAAAAATCCAAAATTCGGATTAATTTTCTAATAAGACTCAGCTCATTGTTCTAAATTCATATTAATGTTTTTCAAGATTTTCGGAAAAATATTATTTTTAAAGTTTTCCTTGGGACTTAACACTTTTCCATTTGATTGAGGTTCACCTGGAAATCTTTTTTAGTTCATTGTGTCTTTTTTGTATAATTAATATCAGGCAATAATTGTTTAGCTTCTGCTATGATTGTGTCAAACTGATCATTCAATTTCATTAGAAACTTACCAAGAGATGAATACAAAGTAGAATATGTGTCTAGCGTGATTTTCGAATCTTGCAAAGACTTGGAAACTACATTAATTCTTTCTAGTATTATGTCTGAAAAAACGAATATGTGTCTAGCGTGATTTTTGAATCTTGCAAAGACTTGGAAACTACATTAATTCTTTCTAGTATTATGTCTGAAAAAACTGTTTGTAATGCAAACTCAAACTCTTCCATTTTTGACAGTAAATTTTGTGTGTCTTGCTCTTGAGGTTCCATCAAAACTTTCATTCTCTACAATACTGCTTAAAGCATCCAATAAACTTCCATAATTACAATGTATTACCTTGATTGAGTCTGCTCAAGCACTCCATGTAGTCTTTGATAATGATTTTACTGATTGATTGGAATTTTTTTCAAAGACATTCCATCTTTTGGTGGATGATGAAAAATAATTGAAGATTTGTTGAGCTATTCTAAAATAGTTGAATGATTCTATATAAAATTCAGCACCATAAGTACCAACCAGATTCAGTGAGTGTCCAGCACAAGGTAAAAAACTTGCCTTGTCTGCATACCTTTATATTTTCCTGCCATATTCATTGCATTATCATATGACTGAGATCTACAATCAGCAAAATTCAAACCAGCTTTAGTTTCCAAAAAGTTTACAGTCGTTACTGCTAAATTGGCTCCAGTGTGATCCTCAATTTCAATGAAGTTCAAAAATCGTTCCATTGGTTCAAAATTCAATTCATCTACATATCTCAAAATAATGCATAGTTGATCCTTGTGAGAAAAATCTGAGGTGGATTCGACTGAAATTGCAAAATATTTCGATTTTTTCACATCTGTAATAATTGAATTCTAAAACTTTTTTTGCCATCGAATCAATTAGTTCTTCACATACTGTTTTTGATAGATCGAAGTTCTTTCCAAACCACCTTGACCATAATTTTTACCACCTTAACCATATTCAGATAAAAATAGATCAAATTTTGCTATCAATTCTAAAGTCCAATAAAGTTTCCATTGCCCTCCATTCCAAATGTTTCATTTGAGCCCCTAAATGCCAGGTTTCTCTCAACCAAAGTACACTCTACCAAAGTAGGCTGCTACTACTTGTTCTAGTACCTTTCGCCAATAGTTTTGTTCTTTCTATATTTTATCATTCAACTGATCAGATAATGTATTATTACTTTTACATACCAAATAAAACATCAAAGCCTCTCTATGCTCTGATGAATTTTCATAACTTTTCAATAAAGCAGCAGTATTCTTCCAATCTTTAAGTCCCTTTTTGGCAAGGGAGAATTTTGAAATTTTGAATATTTTACATACAAAAAAAAAACATTGCCTACAGATGATGAATAAATCAGCCATTCATGGGTGTATATCTCGCTATTGACTCCTTCACTAGTAAATAATGCTCTTGAACAGTACCGATCATGATCCTTGTAAGATTGTTTAGAAGATTGAAAATCTGCCAAGTGCTGTTTGTTCTTGTTTAATCCAAAACAAAACATCTTCATTAGATAAATCATCCCACAGCCCAATATCATTACCTCTATTAATTGGTAAGTCAATTTCTATTGTCGAATCTTGAACTACATCAACTAAATCATACGAGGAATTTCCAAAAAATTGATCTGAAATACTAGGCGCTGCACTTGAAGATGGAATTGCATTTATTGGAGAAATTTCGTGAATTCCTTTCTCATTTTTAGCTGTGGTTGTTGCTTTTGTCTCTTTTATTCAGCTTTAGTGAAAAATGCATCTAATTTTGGTATTTTTTTGATCTCTTCTTCTTTTTCTGCCTTCTTCTTACATTTTAGTGCCCCACTTTCATAGATTCTCTTCATTTCCACTTTCAATAAATAATTTAAATTATAAATGCAATTAAAAATGAATTCTAATATAAAAGAAATAAAAGGTCAGTACAGCACTGTCAACTGGTCTACTTCAGTTTTAGTTATTTGTTACATCGAGAGCAGGAATGTTTCTCCAGATTGTTTGTTTATAAAAGTTAGAAAAAGCTATTGGTTGGTGACATGAGTTAAATTTCTGTCCTGTAGGGACAGAAAACATGTTCCTGTTGCTTACATTAAAAACTGTAAATAATATTACACAAAACATATTGCTGATCATAAATGTAAAGGGGCATCATTTTACCGTTATCCACGGTAGAATGATGCCCATGGAGGTGTTAAGAAACAAAAACAATAAAAAATAGAAAATAAACACTAGACATAAGTGTAAAAAAGATATAAGATTAAAACCATTACAAGTAAATTAATTTCTAAAAGATTATTAACCTACCAAGATATCATTACTATCTAAAAAACACATATAGTAAAATCGAACAATTTTTTATGAGTGTCTATATATGAAATTGATCTAGAATCCAAAATGCGATAAACGTTAAGAAAATGTGCATGAAAACTAAAAAAATTATTATATATGGTGTTAATAGGTAAACAAAAAATAAGTACAAAAAATAAAATTAAAATAAAAAAAAAACATGAAGTTAAAACGTACAACAATCTTGCACATGATGCCGGAAAAATGGTCCTACAAAGCAATGTTCCACTTTACAAACGTAGGGAAAAAAATAAATAATAATAATAATAATAAATAAAAAAGCAGAAAAACATGTCAGAACATGTGTAAAGGCATTTCTAAGTGAGGGACAACTGTGTGCAGGGAAGTCTGATGCATCTATCCATCCCCTAAATGTGATTGGAAACCCCTTCGTCACCATGAGCTAATGACAGTTCAAGGTCCAAAGCCAAGCTTTGGATATTGATACAGTATCATTAAGGTTGATAACATGAGCGGTTTTGGCCCATTCTTCTATAAAAAGAGATTCTACTACGAATTCCATGTCTGTTAATGTATATTTTACAATCAGGAAAAGGCAATCACATTTGGGGGATGGATAGAGCGTCAGTCTTCCCTGCGTGCAGTTGTCCATCACCTAGAGACTCCCTTACACACATTCTGACATGTTTTTCTTCTTTTTTATTTATTTATTATTATTTTTATTTATTTTTTCTCTATGTTTGTAAAGTAGAACATTGCTTTATAGGTCTGTTTTTCTGGCGTCCAGCGCACGATTGTTGTACATTTTAACTGTGTTTTTTGTTAATTTTAATTTTAGTATTTTTTGTACATATTTTTAGTTTACCTATTAACATCATGTGTAGTCATTTTTGTAGTTTTCGGGCACATTTCCTTAACATTTAGCGCATTTTGAATTCTAGATCAATTTTATATACGGACACTTGTAAAAAGTAGTTCAATTTTACTATATATGTTTTTTAGGTAATAATGATATCTTGGTAGGTTAATAATCTTTTAGAAATTAATTTACTTGTAACGGTTTTATTTTATATATCTTTTTTACACTTATGTCTAGTGTTTTATTTTCTATTTTTTATTTTTTGTTTCTTAACGCCTGCACGCACATCTTCCTACCATTATCCACACCAGACTTTACATTTATAATCACTTGATCAGTAATATGTATTATATAATATTATTTACAGTTTTTACTGTAAACAAGAACTTCCTGTCCCTACAGGACAATAATTTAACACGTGTCAGCAACCAATGAGTCTTTCTAACTTTTATAAATAAACAACCTGGAGATACATCCCTGCTCTCTGTGTAATGGATAATGAATTTTCAAATTTGCTGCATCTTATTATAGATCTTTATATTAAAAGGAACCTTTAAAATTTTACTTTCTATCTAGCACTTTAATAACAACCCATTTTTTATTATTAAAATTTTATAAAACTTGAAAACAGATTGATAGTTTTGGGGCCCCTAGAATCGCGGGGGCCCTAGGACTCGGCCTATTGGTAAATCTGGTCATGGGTAGAAGCATACAATAGAGACATAGAAATAAAGTGGGACAAGGTGCGAATTGTATGAAAGCTCAACGTCCCCACACAAGCATTAATGACAGAATCCATTGAGATAGTAAAAAGGCAAAAAACGGAAAACGTATTGAACGAGAGACCGATGTTGGAACTCCCCCCTCCCTTGGAAGTATGCGATTGAGAGGGAAAGCCGACATTAACGAAGTTAGAGTTAAAATTAAAACTTAAAACTGTTTTATGATTCGTGGTTTTAATTATGAAGATGTGAAGTAAAGTATTGATTTTGTTTGTGGATATCGTAAAGCCATAAAAATATATCGAAAAAAAACGTATAAAAATTGTTATGTCACATAATGCTACCATTACCATAGGATCTCTGGTTACCATAGTAATGATACGACTTCCACATTAAGAACTTTTTGAAATTCATTCTATTGCTATTAGAACATTACCTGAAGATGGCTTGATAGCCATAAACGTTCATAACGTAAAAAACGAAAGTAAAATTTAACTGCTAAAAGTGCTCAATAGTCTATAAGGTATATTTGTAAGTATGCTTTCAATTTAAAATGATGTCAGATAAAATTGGCATGTGTTGCATCTGTAAGTTCAATGGAAGAAATTACCACCAATGGAAATTTCAAATGAAGTGTGCCCTAAGAACAAGATCTATCAATGCAATAGCAGATGGCTCTGAACCAAAACCAACTGAAGCTGAAAGAGAACTTGATGAATAGAATAGACATGATGCTATCACAATGTTTACATTAACTTCCACAATGGACTTATCTCAAATAACTTTGATCAAAAACTATGAATCTTCAGCTGAAATACTCAGAAAACTAGATTCTATTTACTATCAGAAGTCTGAAAAAAAACAAAATACCGATGCACAAAAGATATTATCAATATAAAATGGATTCAAAAAACTCAATAGTGCAACATATCGCTAAGATAGAAAACATAGATAGCCCAAAAACTTCAAGAGACCAGAGAAAAGGTTGGCAATAGTGCTGTCATAACTAAAATTTTTGAATCATTGCCATCAAAATACAGACACTTTAGGCAAGCATGGCTTTCTATGGCAGAAGATAAACAAATCATTGAAAATTTGACAGCTCATCTTCTGGATGAAGAAGCTAATTTTTTATCTGCCTCTGAGAAAAATGAGAAGCACTTACAACAGCTACATTTCATGGCATCAATAAACAACAGGATTCAAAATTTCAAAGAAAAGGCAAGATCAAAGTGACATGCTATGATTTTAAGAGAAAAGAACATTATGCATGAGACTATAAGCCTCCAAAAAAGGAAAGAATACCTACAGATCACTTACATCTTCCTAGTATAAAGAAGTATTCACAACATCCAGTCATGTGAGTTGATGCTCTACTATCAAGGGTCCACACTTCTTGATAAACTTGACAGTATTGTTTGATTTAGCATTCTCAAGAGAGAGACTCGGCCTTTAGTAAGATCAGAATCATTTCTCAGTATTCAACACCCTTGAGAATGATAAATCAAACAATACTGTCAACTTTGATCAAGAAGTGTGGATCCTTGATAGCAGAGCATCAACTCACATAACTGGATGTTGTGAATACTTCTTTACACTAGAAGATGTAAATGAGCCAACTACAGTAATTCTTGAGAATGATGGAAGACTACCAATGAAAGGAAAGGGCAATATTAAAATCAAGAAAATGATTGGAGATAAATGGTGTGACTCTGTACCTAATGTATAATTCATACCTAAATTAAGGAATTTATTCTCAGAAGGTGTTCTAACCAAAAAGGGAATGAAAGTAATAAAAGAGGATAACTAAGTGGAAATTTTCCAAAATAACAAATTAATATAATAGAACCATGCAATTGAACTGCATAGTTTGAATAATCTATATTTGATGCTCTTCAACAGTGCTCCAAACTGAATCAACCTGTTCAAACTTACAACTGTGACATGAAAGACTAGCTCATATAAACAAGAAATCATTACTTAAGATGATATCAGCTGGATTTATAGAAGGCCTGAGCTCAAATGAAATTGACAACTTTTCCTGTGAAACTTATGCACTTGGAAAACAGCACAGATTCCCATTTTCATAAAGCACTTCAATGCTATCCTATTACACTCACAAAAAAAAAACACACAAAAACACAGCACTATTCAGGATAAAATGTTTTAATAGCAGAAACGTTTTTGAGCCTCTCTACGGGCCAACCTCAGCTACACATAATATACAGAAGGGAGAAATGAAACCTTCTACAAAAGTAAACCATTAACAGATGACATCATACAAGACGTCCTGTTCACGTACATAAAAACAGTTACAAGATCACGTAAAAATATTATTACATCAATGCTGCATATTCCACAGCTACAAACTAATATTACTAATGATAACAATAATACTAATACTGCTACAAAATACACTAAAAATCAGATGTAAAACTAAAAATAGAACAATGAACACTCTGACAGGGTATGCATGACGTCATTAATTTGTTCTACTACTTAGAAAAGCTGTCCCATAACATGATGTGACAAATGTATTTCCAACTATAATCCACACCATCACTATGCTAAAGAGAGGCAGTGAGGATCACTATAATTTAAAACATGCTCAAATTTATTTAACTTGTTTACTTGCAGCATCTCTGCCATCGTTATGTCAATACTTTCCATTCCACTCATAATAATCTTAGCATCGCTTCACTCTATATCCACATCATGTTCATATGCTCTAGTTGCCAGGGTAGTGTTTAACAAATCTTTTTTATATCATTTTATGTTCTTTGATACGCATTTTTAAGGACACCAGTTGATCCAATGTATATTTCTTTTCTTACCAATACTCCCAATATATCCCAGTAATTGTACTCTATAGCAAATTAATTGATTAAAAAATAAAACACATCAAAAATAAATGATTTATTAGCAATTATGTTACAGATTCAAATAGTTTACAATGTATACAAACATAGTCAGATATCCTATGAAACTAGTGCTCCTAACAGTCAACAGCCAAACTGCTCTTTAACATGCTATTGGACAGGCAATATTCATATAGGAGGCAGTGATTTAACTAAGGCAGACTACATGGATAGTCAAAAATTTTTGATTTTGACTATCCAGTAAGATAAACTGTTTTTGATTAAACAGCTTATCTTACTGAATTGGCTTATTCTTTACATTTATTCATAATTTTTATATGATAAAAATAATACAATATTAATATTTGTCAAGAATTGTAACTTCTAATATCAAATAGTTTGGAATAGAGTTTGAATACCAGCTTCAACCATTGATTCAACCACTGAAATATGCAGTTCAGTTTGTATTATTTTCAAGATATATTTTTTTCTTTCATATTATTCATATAACTTGAGCAGTCACTGTATACAAATAAATTAAAAATTTAAATTTATTAAATGAATAATAAATTATTTTATTTTAAGATTGGAAGATGGGAACCTTTACAAAATAATGATTTTGAATTTCAAAAATGGGATATTAAATTTGAAGGACATATTAAATATAAATTTTTAGAACAACAACTATTACCTGAAAAATTTTTACAAACTGAATATGTTCAAGATAAAAATCAAAAGTTTCCTGGCATAGAAACATATGTAGATGCTTCTTTGAAATTTCCTTTTGAAAAAAGAAATGAATCATTAATTATTAATGGAATTATTAAAAGTGTATATAGAGTATTACCAATTGATAGGACTAGCATCCAATGGTATGAAAAAATCTTTAAAATATTTTCTAAATATTTAATTTTTAAATTATATTTCATTCTCTGTTTAAATTTTAAATCTTCTATAATGAAACTATATTTTAAAAATTTATTATTTTAATCTTTAATATCTTATTATTCAGATTGCCTCTATGCCATTTTTTAATATTTATTAAAAAAAAGCATTTCTATTTCAAGCATGAAAATAAGTAATAATATTAATTTATATAAAACAATAAACATTTTAGTAACATATTTTCAGATTTTACTCATTATCAGTAATATATGATGTAAATTCAAAGACATAACACAAAAGCATAAAGACAATCTGGAAAAATGACCAATAGAGACCAAGGGGAGAAAAAATACAAATTCCCTAACTAAAACTCACAGAATAAACAATATATTATCTCCTATTCATTTCTACTGGCCATTTTTAATGTTATGTTTATGAAAGTATTTTAACAATGCATTTGTTGGCTCATATAAACTAGTGATGGTTTTATTTTTATTATTTGTATTTTATTTTTACATTTTATATTTATATTATTTAAATACTACGTATTTTAGAATGAACAAATAAATATAAACATTTTATATTATATTAATAGGAATATATCACAAAGCAATGATAAGAATTGTATCTGTATATCTGCTAATATTTTTAAATATAATCTATTTTAACTTGTATGCTATACAAAGTTAAAAAGAAGATAGAAACATAGCATAATATCCATAATAAACTTTATACTGCTCTTACTAAATAAACTACCAGTAGTTAAATATCTATAAAACAAGCACTTTTTGTAGTGTAGAACAAATTTATGTGCAAAGAGCAGTATCTACAAAATACCAGTGGAAAATATTAGGACAAAACAGAAATCTGCATATATAGGTGTAATGAAGAGAACACTAGCACAAAGAATAGAAGAGCATAGGAGGGATATATCTAAAGGTAAATTAACAACAGCTTTGTCAGTTGAGGCATATTCAGATGATTTGCTAATAAGCTGTGACCAAGCAAAGATTATTAGAAGGTTGAATACATCGAACCAAGCTACAACTTCTGAAACACTATAAATCATTGCAAGACAGCAGTCAGAAAGCATTCTGAATGAAAAACTGGCCCAGCAGCTCTCCCCCGTATGGTTGTATGCCATTGAAAATCTGTTTCCCGCTCTAGAATCTCAAGCCGTGTTATTAATTTGTATCTATTTTATTCTCTAAAGTTAAAACTTTGTATTTGCTTTAATAGTTATATTAATTTCATGTTTTATTTATTTTGTAACCATAGTAACATTCTTTTTAGTTCAACTTTTATTTTTCCGTTACGATATTCTGTTATATTTGTGTTTGTAACCTGATGAGGGCTATATGCCAAAAATGTTTGTTGTCTTAATAAATTTGTTCTACACTGCAAGAAATGCTCATTTAATAGATATTTAACATAGCATAATATAATTCATTAAATGTAATAACTTAAAATTATCAGAAAAAAGAAACAGACTTGAGAGAAAGAGCAAAATGTAAAAATTCTTTTATTAAATACTAAAAATAATTCCTGACTATTATGTGGAAATTACTAATAAATGATTAAGAAAAAGTTATTATATCAGAACAGCATCTGAACTTAGTACCATTTCTTAAAAATGCCATGACCTTAGTACATGGCATTTTTAAGAAATATTATCATCTTATAGGATCAAGAAAAAATTATAGAGTAAAATGTAGATAGAGATTTTATTAACAAGTAAATGGCATATTTATAGTCTCTCCAAGAATACATAATTAATAAAACTGATGCAGAATATCTGGGAGCACTTTATTAAGTATCTAGTAAACTTAATTTTGATATCTTGTAATATAATTTTATTACAGTATTGATATCTAATAATATATATTATATTACAAAACACTTGTTTATATTAATCTTGTTTAGATGTTTTTTATGTTATTTTATTGTATATCAATTCCACTCAATCATTATGTTATTTTATTATATTTTACTCACTGAAACCTAATTAAGACCAAGAAATGAAGAAGTAGAGCAAGATTTCTGAAATAAATACTATTTTGGATTAAGTCAGAAATAATCAGTAATAGTACTATAACAGGAATCAATTAAGATTTTATTATTGAGAACAGTTACTAAACACAAACATTGTTATAACACTTTTGGCTAATTACAAGCCTTCATCAGTAAAAAATAATATATATAAACTTAAAAGAACAGGTATAGATTAAATTAATTTCTAGCAATCAAATAAACATTGATAAAACATTTATTGCTCTGGGTACATTAAATTGCTATGAGGACTGTACTTAATAACAATAAACTCTTATTGGAAGAAATTATTTTTATAGCTTCAAAATAAATTAAATATAAGCATTATAGTCAATTTATATATGGTATAGACTAGTAATGATAACTAAATTGCATCATACTTAATTTACCCAAAACAATATCTGTTACATTACTATAGTCTCTGCATCAAGTTTATTAATTACATTATGATTATATGTTTTTCTTTATAAAATTTGAATATTTTTTGCTACCTTTCTTCTATTTTTATCTTCATCCATTTTAACTATTCTTGCATTATCTGAATTTTGATTTTGTCATGAGGAAAGAGTTGTTGTAATTTAGAGAATGTCTTGCTTGTGCTCTTTTACATATTTGGCTAAGTTTCTACTTTATGTAACTTATATATACTTCATCAGCATAAATATCTTTATTACTTATCAGCATTTCATACCTGTATGTATATGTCTAGCTTTTTGTGAATTTCAGCTTTATCCTTGTTTCATTTCTCAAGATGTTAAATAATGTGTTTCTTCCATTATATATTAGTGATTTCTTTGTATTTCTCCAATTATTTTCAAAATTTTAGTGTTATATCATTAACATCTACCAAATATTTTAAGTCTTTAATTGTTTGGGCATCATTCAGTTTAGATTTCTTGTTTTTATTCTTTGCTAGCTTATCCCATATGTTCAAAATTGTGTTCCTTGATAGCCATATTTTTTCAGTGTATGTTTATTAAATAAACATATCTATAATAATATAACCATAGCAACAAATGCTTTAACAATTATTCATTTGGTTGCTAGAGATTATTTTATTTGTATAGAAGTTCTTTTAAGTTTAAACAGGTAGTCCTCAACTTACAACAGGATTCCATTCCAACATCTCTGTCATAAGTTGATTTTGACGTAAGTTAAGGACCTTTTTAATTCTTGACTGTTTGATTTCTGTTTTAATATTTTCATAAATTAAGTTTCTATTTAACGTAAAACTGTTAAACAAAGCTTTCCTTGCCTTCTTTTTTATGTTGGAATTTCATCAGAGTATTATTTCTCTTATTGGACATAACAAAGTTACAATGAGATACAGTAATAAGTAAAAAATAATAAACCAAAACTGCATATAATATTTACGTAACAATTCTAGAAAAAGCACTAGATTGCAGTTCAACATAAAATAACTAATATTTTATTAACGTTTTCGACCCTTCGGCCATCTTCAGATAAAGAATTAAATATTCGAAAAAAGAATATACAGTTAGAACAAAAACAAACAAATCAAACATGATGACATCATTCAAAACATAAATGTTTTAAAAACCAAAGAAATGGTTATGACAATATATATAAAGTTCTCTAAATAATTACAAAATAAAAGTATAACATAAGATGACCCGATTGACTAAGTCGGCATATATAAAAATTCTCTAATTCAACTTTGATGTTTGCATATACATACATATATCACATTGTTTTTGTATATGCATCGCAGCATCGCCATACTTCTCTTTATAGCGTATTTTTATACTTCTCTTTATAGCGTATTTCCAAGGTTGCGGCGGGTCCCACGCCAAACGGTCATTTCCCATTTGGCGTGGGACCCGCCGCAACCTTGGAAATACGCTATAAAGAGAAGTATAAGAGAGGCGTAGATCTACATATAATACGAGGGACTAGTTAAGTAAATAGGTAGTCAATCGGGTCATCTTATGTTATACTTTTATTTTGTAATTATTTAGAGAACTTTATATATATTGTCATAACCATTTCTTTGGTTTTTAAAACATTTACGTTTTGAATGATGTCATCATGTTTGATTTGTTTGTTTTTGTTCTAACTGTATATTCTTTTTTCGAATATTTAATTCTTTATCTGAAGATGGCCGAAGGGTCGAAAACGTTAATAAAATATTAGTTATTTTATGTTGAACTGCAATCTAGTGCTGTTTTCTAGAATTGTTACAGTAATAAGGTTTGCTTGCTGACTAATGGCGATGCTGCGATGCATATACAAAAGCAATGTGATATATGTATGTATATGCAAACATCAAAGTTGAATTAGAGAATTTTTAGTAATAATTTCTGGCCATTGTAAGTACGAATTGTTGTAAGTCAAGGACTACTTGTATATATTATTTGTTATTTATAAGGACTTGTAATTAGCTGAACAATATATTTATGTTTAGTTAACTATTCTGAACAATAAAATCTGGATTATTCTTGCTATAGTGCTATTACTGATTATTTCCGACTTGATACATTTCACATAAACTGGAAACTTATTTATTTTTGATTAAGGAAGAACATGTGAATATACCATCTCTTTTCTTAAGATTATTCTTAATCATGCTAATATTTATACAGAACAGTGTCACTCATCAACAAATAATATTTCTATTTACTATTTTTGGAACAAATCTTTACTGTCAATAGCACTTAAATTTGAAATCAAAAATATTATTTGTATAAAGATTACTTTTTAAAATTTAGTAGTTTGTTTAATCTATTTCAAAATGATAAATATGCATTTTATTCTAATATTCAGGCATGAATTCATTTCAATTTGTAACATTGGTCTTTGCAGAGATGATAATTATATTAATTTTACAAAAAAAAAATCTACCCCAAAGTTAAAGAAGTATAAATATATGTACAAGAGTTCTCTGAATTACAACAATTTACACTTATGATAGCAATTGTTTATGACAGTATTTCAAATAGACAAATGTCTTTATCAATAGTTTTATAATATAGATAGTCCTTGACTTGATTATTTGTCTTATGATATTGCAATCTTATGGTTGCCTTTATGATATTATTTTGAATTTGGTCATTTTCATAGCATATTGGCTATAAATACTTTTTTGTTTTATTAAAAAGGTAATAAAGCAATCATTTACCACTTTCAGGATCGAAGTTCAATTCTACATCTTAAAGCCCAGATTCAGTTCTGAATTATTTTATAAATTTGAGGAGCTGGGATCGAATCTGGCTGATTTTGCCATCTTAAAAGATTCAGTATTCTATTGTCTATTATTATTACTAAAATTATTGCCATTATGGGTCATTTTTGACTTACAATAGAATTATCAAAACATAATCCCATCATAAGTCAAGGATTTCCTGCATATCATAATCATTCCATTTTCCTACACAATGTTCCAAATTTTTTTTATCTAACAAGAAGAGGACACAAGGGCTGGAAAACGGAATGAAACGAAATTTATTTCTGTAAGAGTTCTTGACTAGTACTAAAAGACAGTTAAAAGGCTAGAGGCCAATGGCTAGCCATTATGGATAAAAACGATCTCGAAGAAAGATGTAATGAAAGTATACCAGTTCGTTATACTAATTAAAACAAGTTGGCGTGGCAGCGTGGTTAAGCAGCAAACTGCCATGCGATGGGCCTGAGTTCTATTCCTGCTAGTTACAATTTTTTGTTTATTCGTATTAGTAGAAATATGAATTTAAAAGGTTAAAAACAGCATTAAATATATTTCATCACTGATACATGCACAAAAATAAAATTTAAAGGAAATAACCAGACCATAAAACAGTTAATTTTATCACACCCCTATGTGATAATCATAATTAACAAGTAAAATTGAAATGTTAGCAAGAAATAAGAACCCGCTTTTTACATTAGAGTACGAGTAAAAGAAGGTTGACTGTGAGAACCCTACTGTAGATCATATTAAAGCAGTTTATAAACGCACAGCATTGTGTTTTACTGTTAGCTGTTGGTACGAGTTAGCACAGGTTGGTATTGCAACCATTGTTCAAGCAAAATGGCAGACAAACAGAAAAATATATTTAATTAATGCTTAATAAAGTTCAATCATCATCAGTCTAGCACATACTGCAGTTAAAGCAAATTTTTTTAATGAAATTTATTGTAAAAACGCTTTCGATATAACTTATATCCTCTTCAGTTACTATACAAATATAAATATAAAATGGAACGTACTCTATGTTCGAGAACAATACAATCAAATTTAACATATTTAAGCCAAAGAACTATATACGTAACATATTACATAATCATACATTTGTACTTCATAACACATTTTGAGGACAGATTAGATGAACATAAGGATAATGTTAGAAAAGGAAACTTAGCAACAGCATTAGCGCAAAGGGTATACGAAAATAAATGAATATGAATATATGAATATAATATGAATATTTTATGGAAAGAAGCTAAAATATATAAGAAAGTCCAGGACCCAAAAGATTTGTTTTTAACCGAGAAATTAGAGATCTTGAGAACTAACGAAACACAAGAAGTTATTAACTGTAAACTAGCAGAAGATTTGACGAAAGCTTGGAAGTATGCGCTAAAAGGAAAGTACCACAAATGACCCGAAATACGATGTTTATAAATTTACATACTATTACAACTGAGTATAAATAATAAGATATTAATATTTACTTTAATGTATTGTATTATAATAGGGTTATGAAGTACAAATATACGATTATGTAATATGTTACATATATAGTTCTTTGGCTTAAATATGTTTAAATTTGATTGTATTGTTCTCGAACATAGAGTACGTTCCATTTTATATTTATGTTTGTATAGTAACTGAAGAGGATATAAGTTATATCGAAAGCGTTTTTACAATAAATTTCATTAAAAAATTTGATTTAACTGCAGTATGTGCTGGACTGATGATTGAACTTTATTTAGTTAAATATAAGCAGTGTTTAGTTTGTTAATAAATTAATTAATGCTGTTTTTAACCTTTTCAATTCATATTTCTGCTAATACTAATAAACAAAAAAAAAATGTAACTAGCGGGAATAGAACTCGGGCCAACAGCATGGCAGTTTGCCACTTAACCACGCTGCCATGCCAACTCATTGTTAATTAGTATAACGAACTGGTATACTTTCATCGCGTCTTTCTTCGAGATCGTTTTTCTCCATAATGGCTAGCCATTGGCCTCTAGCCTTTTACTGTGTTTTAGTACTAGTCAAGAACTCTTACAGAAATAAATTTCGTTTCATTCCATTTTCTGGCCCTCGTGCCCTCTCCTTTTCTCTTTTATCTCTTGTAAGATGTTATCATATAACTTGACAATAAAAGAATGGTTATACTCTTAGATTTTCATTTCATTAATTATCTATTCCAATTCTTGGATTTTGCTGTCTATTTATTAGTATTCAAATTGAAAAAAATTTAACAATGAGAAATGAAAAAAATTTTAAAATAAGCATTTTATTTTATAGGTTACTCTATATCTTAAAATAATTATTTTCGTAATATTTAAATACAAGCACATTTAGCAGTAAAATTATTATAAATTTTAATAAAACAAAAACGCTTTCGGTATCCGAGATACCGTCATCAGTTGTACAAAAATGGAACACATAGAACTACAAGTATTTAAAAATAGAACAAAAAATTATTTAAATATTAACATCAAAATTAAAATTAAATAATAATAAATATTTCTTAAACAGGATGTTTTTGTTAAACTAATCTACTGGAGAGGGAAGGGAACAATAAAATATGTTAAACATTTCTTCGAACCGTATATTTCCAGGCCAAACTTAACCCATCAGCTTGTCTGACGTTTATAACATTACCGATTTCTTTATTTTTTAGTATCTCCAGTTTTTCTATCATCATTAAAGCTTTACGATCTTTCACGTTCTTTATTATCTTGGCATTATGCCAAAGAACATCAGTGTCGTTTTCAAAGACTCTTTGAGCTAAGGCAGTGGAAATGTTGTTATTGGATATATTGTTCTTATGCTCAGAAATTCTATCATTAAAATTTCAGGCCGTAGCCCCAATGTAGACCTCTAACTGGTTATCTTCTAAATTCTGCAAAGGTACCTTGTAAACACCTGACATGTAATCATTAGATCTTTTATTATTGTGAAGCAAATTAAAGATGGTAGGAGCTCTTTTAAAGGTACGGGCTAAATTAGCTGATTTAAGGGTAGATTTAATAGCATTACTAGAGTAATTAGGTATGGTACTGGTAACCTACTCGAAGTGTCTAAAGCCCGCTCACCAGAGGTCGTAGTTTCTTGTTGGTCAGAGGGAAATGTTTGCCTCTTGTACTTAGCTTTCTCTCTCTGATATAGGTTCTGCATAAATCTGGAACTATATCTGTGCTTTCTGCCGAGACTAAAAATTCCATTTCGCTCAGTTCTATGAAAAAACTCACTACTACAGTGAGTGAAGCACCTCCTGAAATAGGAGGCAAAGGCGGACTTCTTAGACGTCCAAGGGTCAAACGACCATCTAGATATAATAGGAATGGCAATGACAGTGGGTTTAACATACACAGTAGAACTAAACACACCCCCTTGCTCAATGATTTTAACATCTAAAAAATCTACTTCAAACTGGCTAGCCTGTTTTAGTTTAAGGCCCTCTGCACACGGATCGTATCGTCATAGACGCGTACAAGATTCGACTCGCAATTGACGATACGCGTACGCCTGCACATCCACACACGAAGCGTATTACAAGCGTACAGAATTCGTTCATTCAAGATGACGTCCAGCAGTGATGATGATGATGTTATATTTTATTATCTTTGTTGTCGCCGAAAAAGGAGGAAAATTAGACGATTTTGGGTTCATCCCTACATTGAAAGAAATGTAAATGATAGATTGTTTATTGCTGCTAGGGAATTATCAGATGATGCAAAATTTCAAATATTTTATAGAATGACTAAAAATACATTTCGAGAACTTGTTCAAATTGTGAGTCCTACTATTCAAAGACAAAATAGTATCATGCGTCAATCTGTAAGTGGAGAAGAAAGAATCATGATAACGCTAAGCCTAAGTAAAATATTTATTTATTTAGAAACTTTTTAAGTTATAAATTTTCTAAAATTAAAAACTTTATATGTAATACAGCATCTTGTTTTAATTTTTATTGTTATCTACAATAAATCAAAGTACAAACAAACAAAATAACTATTACACAGACTTAGTATTTACAATGGAATAATACTGTAACTCTGTAATAAATTTTTTTTGCGTTTGTTATTGAAGAAACCACAAAGTGCACAATTAAGCCTAGCTTCATACGGCTAGCGAACGACAGTACGGTACGGCCGGCGTCGTGAAGCTTGGGAAGTATGACGAATACGCTACGCTGCTGCTTCGTGTGTAGACATGCATTTGAAAACACGTGGCGCTGCAAGCAAATGATGCCGCATCTAAAATGCGTCTATGACGATACGCTCCGTGTGCAGAGAGTGTAAGCCCAAATTCTTTCTTAGAAAAGTGTTGAATAAGGCCATCTGCGTTATGGTTATCCTCCCACAGTATAAATATGTCGTTGACATACCTAGAATATAATAAAAACCCATTAGTAAGATTGTGGCTAAGTTGCAGTTCTACTTCTCTGACAACTAACTCAGCTAAGACCCCACCATGGGGCTACCTATAGGGACCCCCTCTAGTTGTCTATAAAAAACACTGTCATACTCAAAAAAAGATTCATGGCAAATCATATAAGCAATTTCACACAAGAGAGCCAGGTCCCAATGGTCTTCAGGTGTGTGCTCAAGTAGAAATCTATAAAATACTAAGCAGGTGGTATTCAAGTTGAGAGATGGGTAAAGCGACTCAAAGTCTAGGACCGTCATAAAACTATTCTCAGTGGGGTGCAGCTGTAGTAACCTCTTCAAAAAATCCATGGAGGAAGAGAGTTGAGAATATTTTTATGACGGTCCTAGACTTTGAGTCACTTTACCCAACTCTCAACTTGAATGCCACCTGCTTAGTATTTTTATAGATTTCTATTTGAGCACACACCTGAAGACCGTCGGGACCCGGCTCTCTTGTGTGAAATTGCTTATATGATTTGCCATGAATCTTTTTTTGAATATGATGGTGTTTTTTATAGACATATACTGGGAGTCCCTATAGGTAGCCCCATGGCGGGGTCTTAGCTGAGTTAGTTGTCAGAAAAGTAGAACTGCAACTTAACCACAATCTTACTAATGGGTTTTTATTATATTCTAGGTATGTCAACGACATATTTATACTGTGGGAGGATAACCATAATGCAGATGGCCTTATTCAACACTTTTCCAAGAAAGAATTTGGGCTTACACTTAAACTAACACAGGCTAGCCAGTTTGAAGTAGATTTTTTAGATGTTAAAATCATTGAGCAAGGGGGTGTGTTTAGTTCTACTGTGTACGTTACCCACCGCCATTCCCATTCCTATTATTATACCTAGATTATTATACCTGTCGTTTTGACCCTTGGACGTCTAAGAAGTCTGCCTTTGCCTCCTATTTCAGGAGGTGCTTCACTCACTGTAGTAGTGAGTTTTTTCTTAGAACTGAGCGAAATAGAATTTTTAGTCTTGGCAGAAAGCACAGATATAGTTCCACATTTATTCAGAACCTATATCAGAAAGAGAAAGCTAAGTATGAGAGTCAAACATTTCCCTCTGACCAACAAGACACTACAACCTCTGGTGAGCGGGCTTTTGACACTTCGAGTCGGTTACCGGTACCATACCTAATTACTCTAGTAATGCTATTAAATCTACCCTTAAATCAGCTAATTTAGCCCGTACCTTTAAAGCTTTTAATAGCATTACTACTTGAGCTCCTACCATCTTTAATTTGCTTCACAATAATAAAAGATCTAATGATTACATGTCAGGTGTTTACAAGGTACCTTTGCAGAATTTAGAAGATAACCAGTTAGAGGTCTACATTGGGGCTATGGCCTGAAATTTTAAAGATAGAGTTTCTGAGCATAAGAACAATATATCCAAGGGCAACTTTCCACTGCCTTAGCTCAAAGAGTCTGAAAAAGACACTGATGTTCTTTGGCGTGATGCCAAGATAATAAAGAACATGAAAGATCGTAAAGCTCTACCGGTGATAGAAAAACTGGAGATACTAAAAAATAAAGGAATCGGTAATGTTATAAATATCAGACAAGCTGATGGGTTAAGTTCGGCCTGGAAATATACAGTTCGAAGAAATGTTTAACATATTTTATTGTTCCCTTCCCTCTCCAGTAGATTAGTTTAACAAAAAGATGCTGTTTAAGAAATATTTATTATTATTAAATTTTAATTTTGATGGCAATATTAGTGTGATGCGAATCAGTTATCTATCATCATGCATCTGGCAAGTATGCATCTGTCTTAAGCACTTTTTGCCAGGATTAGTAACGAATTGCAAAAATAAACACAGTATCAATATGTTTCACAGTATCGTATATTTAATATTTAAATAATTTTTTGTTCTGTTTTTAAATACTTGTAGTTCTATGTGTTCCATTTTTGTACAACTGATGATGGTATCTTGGATACCGAAAACGTTTTTGTTTTATTAAAATTTATAATAATTTCACTGCTAAATGTGCTCGTATTTAAATATTACGATTAAAAGTCAAGCAGTTTTCAAGAGTTTTGTCTTTTATAATTATTTTCAAACAATATAAAAATCTGTGTGTACAGGGTGTTTCTTACCACCCGTACCACCCTTTTTATTATTAATATTTAAATTTTATTACCAAAGTATATCCGAAGAATTGAATGGGCATGATAAAAATTTTGTGGGCTCTTAAGCACTTTTTGCCAGGATTAGTAACGAATTGCAAAAATAAACACAGTATCAATATGTTTCACAGTATCGTATATTTAATATTTAAATAATTTTTTGTTCTGTTTTTAAATACTTGTAGTTCTATGTGTTCCATTTTTGTACAACTGATGATGGTATCTTGGATACCGAAAACGTTTTTGTTTTATTAAAATTTATAATAATTTCACTGCTAAATGTGCTCGTATTTAAATATTACGATTAAAAGTCAAGCAGTTTTCAAGAGTTTTGTCTTTTATAATTATTTTCAAACAATATAAAAATCTGTGTGTACAGGGTGTTTCTTACCACCCGTACCACCCTTTTTATTATTAATATTTAAATTTTATTACCAAAGTATATCCGAAGAATTGAATGGGCATGATAAAAATTTTGTGGGCCTATCAGAAGTAGGGGCACAAGAGGTCAAATGAAATCTCCAATTAAAACATATGCCGATTTTGGCATAATTGGATAGAACTGTAAAAAATAAACAATTTTTGTTTTGAAAGTTTTTTAATATCACTACGGATTGTGAAATATCACAAAAAAGAAATGTTGCTACATGTACTGCCAATTGGGCTATTCAAGCAATAAGAAGAAGAAGAATCTGGCAGAGAGCATCTGTGTACATCCATGGCACTCATAAAGTGCTGAAAAAAGTTGAGAAATCCTTGTTCTTGAATATGACTCCATGCCAAACTGTGATGATGAAAGATTTGTCGCATTTGTGGTTTGAGTATTATCACAAAATACCCAAATTAGCCTTAAGTCTGCATAATACTGCACTTTGCTGCTTCAATAATGTTCTGCAATGTAAACAAATGCCCTCTGTTGAATTATTCTTCTTATTGCTTGAATAGCCCAATCAGTGGTACATGCGGCAGCATCTTTTTGTGATATCTCATAATCCGTAAGTGATATTAAAAAACTTTCAAAACAAAAGTTGTTTGTTTTTGTGATATCTCACAATCCATAGGTGATATTAAAAAACTTTCAAAGCAAAAGTTGTTTGTTTTTTACAGTTCTATCCAATTATGCAAAAATTGGCATATGTTTCTATTGGAGATTACAAATTTTATCCCTTGTGCCTCTAGTTCCAATGGGCCCACAAAATTTTTATCATGCCCATTCGATTCTTCGGATATATTTTGGTAATCAAAATTTTTTTCCCTTATTTCCTATCTCATCGTGTTTCCAAGAAAAAAGAGTAGTACAGGTGGTAAGAAACACCCTATATATTATAATAATATTTAATCATTTTAATCATTACAATATTATAAAAATATTTATTTTCAATGAATGAATGCTACAACAAGTAAAACAAACAAAAAAGTAGATAAAACAAATTAAATCCTGTATAAAACAAAAATGAAGCATCATATATTGATTTATTGATAATTAATCAAACAATAAAGATATTAAAATCATATATTCAAGGATTTATATAGTAAATATTGGAAACAAAATTTCTGTAAAGCACTAAATAAATTCTATTCATCTATCATTGTTTCTACTATAATATACTACAAATTTAGTACTAATTAAAATGTAAATTTTATATCAACACCAAAGAACAGACTTTAGAACTAATAAAAATCACAAACCTATAAATAGGATTATTAATAAAAAATATTTTTATTAAATCTAGAATGTTTTTGGTTAATAAGTCCTTATAATTTACTAATTATGAATTTCTTAATTAGCATTATAAGCTTGAGGCTTCATATTGGTAGTAAATTCTGTTCTTTGGTGTTAATGTTAAATTTATGTTTTGGATATGCTGTTTCATCAATCATTTGCTGGCTTTGAGTTTAGATTATAGGCAACTTTAAAATTATATAAAGTTGAATCTATACAGTTAATAAACAGCAATATGGCAATCATAGAAACATTTAAAAATTACCATTTTTCTGTCGTTTTACTATTGAATATTCAATATTAAAACAACAGCTAGGATTTTACTCAGTGTGTGTGTTCAATGACAGCTAGGATGTCTGTCAATATCTTCTCTAATGCTTTTAATTGATTTTGAGTATTATTTATGTTTACAGTAATATATATTTCATAGAACTCATGAATCATAAATTAGTTATTTTCATGCAAAATGAATTTCAGATAAAAATATCTTTTTTATTATATGATACATAACATTACCAATAATATATGCACCAGTATTTTAACTAGCCTACAGGATCTTACAATAAAATTAAAGATGCAACAACACTTTCATGTTTGACTGCCCCTCTTCAGCTGCACAGAGAAAGTGAGTGTTAACACAGAACCTAACAGATAACGGGACATCTGTAAAAACAAGTGTAAATTATAATTTAAACCCCAAGTGTCAGGGTAATGATAAAAATAAACAGGTTGTGGACGTGAAATAAGATGTTCGGAAAAAAGGGGTGGAAATAGGGTGCTAACAGATACAAAAGTTTACGTTTGCACACTTAAATACTATAGTTATGTTGATTAAACAAGTACTCCTAAACACTAGGTATATAGTCTTTATCCCTAGAATTGATTTGAATTTTATCCTTGCTATTTTGGTTAAATGTTCCAAACTTCTTGAAAGTTGGATCTCAGTTCGTTAGAATGTAGTAAATCGACAATTTTAATGTTGTTCAATATAACAGACAAATTCTTTGAATAGACTGCTTGTGCTAGAGCTGTATTTTCTTTGTTGTTTCTTATGTTGTATTGGTACTGTTGCATATGTAGCATCTTTGGATGCTACGTATGCAACAGTACCAATATAACATAAGAAACATCTTTGGAACACTTGTGAATGAGGCTGAGCCTGCTGCTGGGTTTTCTAAAGATAGAAATGGAGAATGAATTAGTCTTCTTTGTGATATACATGTTTAAAAACTGCACCTGCTCCTTATCTAATTGCTCAAGCTGTATAGTTAGTCCATATGGGTTATAATTGATACAGGCAGCAAAATCGCTGGCAAATTCCTTATTATCAACAGTCATAAAAATGTCATTGATGCAGGGATGGCAGCTTTTTCACTTTTTCTAACTAAGATTTCTGCTAGCTCGCTGACTATAAAGAAACCTTAGGGGTGCCTCTAGTTTGCGTGAAATATCTATCATCATACTTATAATAAGTGTTTTTGCAAACTAGGTGGGCAAGGTCAGATAGAATTTTAAATTCCACTGGTATGGTAGATGGATGGCAAAGTAAATTTCTGAGTTCTAAGACAGCAGGTTCCAATAGGAGGCATGGGTAGAGAGACTTAAAATCTAATGTGACTAGAACATCATTAGGGTGCAGACTGATCTTTTCAAGTTTCTGCTTAAATTCAAGCGAACTATGTTCAGTGAGTAAATACCCAGCATTCTTGGCTTTGTTGAACTCAGCTAGTATTTCCCCAACTTATAAGTTGGGACAGTGTACTTTTTGATGCTAAGCTAGATCTCCAAGGAAGGCTTGTAGCACTTGATATAACCGAACAGTCTCAAAGCGGCATTATAAGTTTGCCTGTACCTGGGGATGAAGGGCGGAGTTTCTAGGTGATTAGATATTCTATAAACTTCTCTTCTAACCTTATCTGTAGGGTCGATATCTGACACAGTACACTTAATAATATTGGTATATTCAGTGAGTACTCTAAAATACTCCAATTTAGAGATAAGAACAACATTTTTGTTTTTGTCGGCTCTGGTTGCGATGATTTGCTTCTTAGTCAGCCATGTGTGTGCTTGTTTTATGCACTGTTTCATTCTTGCAGTCACGAGATGATCTGTGTTTGGCCAACTCCTGGATTTAAGATATGAACAGACTGCCATCCACTTTGTTTTTTGTTTCTCAACATCAGTGGAGTCAACAGTAGTGAAGAGGTTTTCAATTCCGCAAATGGCATCGGCTTAGCTGCACCGGTCATCTACGACAAAGTTCAGGCCAAACCTTAACACTTCCTTGACGAAAACAGGTATATCTTGGGGGCAGTAGGAGACAACTTTGGTTGAGAAGTCATAATTAGGCCGATCCAGCAGTTGAGTTTTCAGTAATCATTTGAGCTTTTTGACATATCTCTTTTTTAGTATCATATATGTGAGTTGTGCCAAGGTTATATTAACCCTGTCCACAATACAGCAAGCAGTAAGGCTGTCATGGAGATGAAGTCGTTCTTTTATCTAGTCTCTTTCGGCACGAAATTTGAAGCATCGTCTTTTCTCATAATTGATCATTTTGCATAAGTACTTGTTTTTGAAATCTGTCAGCAAGATGAGACAGTCATGTGGTACTCTAATATTCATAACACACTTTGAGAGAACTTGATTAATAACACATTCCTAGAGAAATTCATATTTCATTAGGCTCTTCAGAAACTTAATGCTCATTTGGGAAAAATCCATGGCCAGCTTAGCCATGCAAATAAACCAAATTGACAACTAGGTCCCAAATTAAAATAAAACAAAATCTAAACTAGTTTATAGAACCTTATAATAAAATTAAAAATGCAGAAGTGCTTTCAGGCTGGATTGCCTCTCTTCTGCTGCACAAAGAAAGTGAGCATTAACAGAGAACCTAACAGGTAACAGGACATCTGTAAAAACAAGTGTAAATTGTAATTTAAACAAAGAGTATCAGGGTAATGGTAAAAACAAACACGTTATGCACATCAAATAAGATATTTAACAAAAAGGAGGCGGAAATAAAGCACTAACAGATACAAAAGTTTACTTTTGTGCATTTAAATACTATAGTTACATTGATTAAACAAGTACTCCCAAGCACTGGGTATAAAGTCTTTATCCCTAGAATTGATTCGATTTTTATCCTTATTATGGAAGTAAATGTTCCAAACTTCTCTCATGTGCACAACCTGTTTGTTTTTACTGTTACCCTGACACTTGGGGTTTAAATTAAAATTTACACTTGTTTTTACAGCTGTCTCATTCTCTGTTAATGCTCACTTTCCCTGTGCAGCAGAAAAGGGGCAGTCCAGCCTGAAAGCACTCCTGCATCTTTTAATTTTATTGTAAGGTCCTGTAAGCTAGTTTAGATTTTGTTTTATTTTAATTTGGGACATAGTTGTCAATTTGGTTATTAGTATTTTAATAAAGACCATACTTTTTCATATATTTTAATAAGTGTGCTTTGCTTAAATCAAAACACCATTCTCTCATGTTTCCCTCCAATTTGAGAATTGCATCTAGAACAATATGTTTTTAATTTTTTAAATTAATAAATTAAAAACAGAAACATCAAGTGAACTTTATACCAAATAATCTAAATTTTTCTAGCCAAATTATAGCCCTTGAAACTTTAACGATAACTTTTTCCCGTGCCTAGATTTAGCTTGATCAGGAATGGATATATCGGTAAGGTCCGATCAAGTTAATCAAAAAAATTAATTCTAAATTAATATAACTGTCTGAAGAATCAATCTGCTTGTTGGCCTCAGTGGTCTAGCAGTATGACGTTGGGACATTAGTCCAAAGGTCCCCGGTTCAATCCCGGGCCAAGGCGGATTTTTTCTTCAGACAAATTAGTTAAAAATTCTAGTTTAATTATTAATTAATAGATGGCGCCACTCATTGATTTAATAAAATAATAATTATTCTAATTACGAGATGGTGTTAACATTAGTTTAAATTTGTTCTAATCATTAAAATTTATCGTTAAAGTTTCAAGGGCTATAATTTGGCTAAAAAATTTTAGATTATTTGGTAAAAACAGAAATCTTGTACTTCAAGGTATCTCCAGATTTTTTCTTTATAAAGAAAGACATATAGGAGCAGCGCCCGCTCTAGCAGTTTTGCCGCCCCGGACAAAAAGACAAATTGCCGCCCCTGTTGGAAATGTATTATAAACTTTTTCAAAATTCAATTGATTCATATTTAAAAAATCAGTATGGTTTATTTTTTTAAAACAATGAAACTGTGATGCTTGAGTGGCTTTATATTCATCAAGGGCAGGTCCCTTCAAATTCTTCCAGAGACACTTTTTGTCTGTTGTAGACAAAACTTGTAATTTATTAATGTCATTTCTGGAATTAAAACCAGAAAAAATTCAATAAATATTACATATTTAATTAAATTTTTTAAGATAAATAATTTAAATAATGTTTTCTGTACTTAAAAATTAAAGAATTGTGAAATTATCACTTTTTACTACATGAAAGATATTAAATTATACTTTTATTTATATAATTATGCATAACTTTAACAGTATTTTTACAGGGTTTAAGTATTATAATTATTTTTATGACATATCAAAGAATGAAAATATGATCGCTTTTCATCTTACCTGTTAATATTTAGGAGGACAGCTAGAATATGTTTACAGCATTCAGATGCTCCTGCTGGACAACTGCATGTAAATTTTTTAATATTCAAAGTCTTCTTATCCACAATACCATTTATTGTATGTGGAGGTGATGATAATGCAGACGTCTTTAAAACAAGAGCATATATAGACCAAAAATTTTGATTTGGATCATGTGTGCCGCATAAAATGACTTGTTTTGCGTTTAAAATTTTCTCACCTTCGCAAAAATTTCTAGATTCTGCATTACAATTAGCAAAATCGAATATCTTTTTTTTAGACAACATTATTCACCGTATCTGCCATTTCACGTATTGAAAACAGTCATCCTATCAATAGTTCTAAAAAAATCCGCTAGAGGTCATATCGAAGCTTGGCGGAACTCAATATGTAATAGCTGTATCACTTCAGGTGCTAGTATATCAAATATAATAGCAGATTATAGGATTTCAGTATACCAATGACCATGTTTTGTCCAATATACATTGGTAAACTATTGAATGATCATTCTAATTATAAGATATCCATTTTGAGCATAAACTCATTTGAAAGTAAATGATAGGAATAATGAAAAAAATATGATTTAGCAAGGAATCCAGTTACAATTTACAAGTATTTTCCCTATTACATGCATCCAACTTTCATAAATTTGGACTTAAAATACTTTCCATAATTTTTTAATTTTTTTTGAAATTCAAAGCATAAATATTTAATGTATTCATACATTACAAGTGAAATCATGTTGGCTTATAACATTTGAAAGTTCATATTATTTGATTTATTTATGCTTTGTTTATTGTTTGTTGATTTTAAATAACATTCTTTATATATTAGATTGATGCATAATTCCATAGCATTCTGATTTGGCCTAGCAACACTGCATAAGTTAAGGAAGACTTCGAGTTATGGACATTCGAGTTAGAGAGAGTCGACTGTATTAAAAAAAATTATCTTTTTAAGATTATTTATATCTGAGTTTAGCTAATATTCAATGCAATATTTTTTTAGATTTCAAAAATAATACAAAGGCAAATAATAATTTTAATTTTGATCATTAATTACAATACATCTCATAGGAAGATGATTCAGGATATTGAATCATATATATTGGAAGCTATTCATCTTTCCTCTTTAGAAACAATAGATTACTTAAACAAATAGCTATATGAAAATATACCAGTTTTATATCTGAAAGATTCATTATGAATCCATAATATTTCTTTTGTTTACAATATAATAAATTCAATATTTGAACTGGAGAAAGAAACTTGCTTATTGAAATTTCATAATTTAATAAGTAAGTTTTTTCTACTCACTGCTATAATTTATTGTAATATAGTAATAATTTTGGAATATTTGTCATGTCTTATTCAATGTCCATGGCTTGGACATATGGAATGCCTCATTTATATGGAAGAGATTTCCATCATAAATATGAACAACTATGATAAGAATATGCTTTATACAAACTTTTTATGCCACACATGATTACCTGTTTATGTAGCACAGATTCAAGAGTGTGATTTAGAATAAAAGTTCATGCTTCAACAATATGAGTTAACTGTCTTATCTCTTTTGTCACTAACTTATCATTTAATATTACAAATTTTTGGGTAGTAGATATTTCATTGCCAATCTGATAGTCTAATACCTATTCCTACAGCTTTCATGGCTTATCATGGCTTTTATGCTAAACATTTAACTTTTGAAAATCAGAGAATTTAAACTTTTTGTTTAAATTCTCTGATTTTCTGTCTTAAATATCTGATGTCCCTTGGAGTAAGGTAATCAGCTTAATAGATAGAATAGAAAACTCTTTTAAAAACATTTTAAAAGTTATATATTAATTAAAGAATTTCATATATAAATGCATACTGACATTGAATTAATATGTTGATTGAACAATAGATAATACTCAACTAAAACACTATTTTTTGCAATTTTAATTTATTAATTTTTCTAACAAATTCAATTAAACTTATGATTTTTAGGACATGTTCAAAAATGAATGCTATGTTTGTAAAACCATTACATTTCATTTAAATAATCTGTTGCTAATTTAACAAACAATCTGTTCGTGATGCTCTGAAACTTAAAATGATGTGTCATCTATTTGCAAATTCCATTTCTAGTTTTCTATATTTTATACATATACAGGGTGATTCAAAAAGGTTGTGCCAAAATTTACAGACTTGTAGAAGATAAAATTCCAAATAGAAAAGTCTAGTCACATTTTTTGATTTGAGGCTCCCGTTTAAAAGATATAATACATAAAAGTTTTGTGACATCATTCATTTTCGAGCATTATCATTTTTGAACGTTAAATTGCTATGTTCGAAAATGAATGCTATGTTTGTAAAATCATTACATTTCATTTAAATAATCTGTTGCTAATTTAACAAACAATCTGTTCGTGATGCTCTAAATTTTTTAGGATAGTTTTTAGGTAGTTAAAATTTATAGATGATTTTAAAAATATAATTAAGCATATTTTAAAAATAGTTTTTGACTGAACCAGAAATGGCATCACAAAACTTTTACATGTTATATCTTTTAAATGGAGCTTCAAATATAAAAACGCAACTAGACTTTTTTACTCAGAATTTTATCTTCTACAAGTCTGTAAATTTTGGCAGGAGACCTACCTATATATCTTTCTTAGATTCTTATAGTTTTATAATCTCTAGTATAATACTTATAATGGCATCAAGAAGTGAATTTTGTTTTCACTCTTTTTTTCCATTTCTAGTTTTAGATCCAGGAACTTATTCATTATTAAATTATCAAAAATTCATTTGAACTTTAATTTTATAATATTTGTAAATACCATATAAAGATTTATATAATTGTGCATATTTGATCATTTCTAGGAAAATCTTTATTCTCATAAAACCTTAAGTCCATTATAGCACAAATTCACAGTGGAAAAAACTTTTTTAAAAACAGAGAAGCGCTTTCAGCTTTATTAAGCTATCTTCAGCTCATTAGAATAACATATCGTTTTAGAACCATAAGAATTATAGAATTAATTTAAATGTTTGAAAGAGAATACATATTACGTGAATATATAACATTATGCTTATAATATAAAGTTAGTTATATTTATATGTACCCTTATATAAATATATATAAGGGTACATATAAATATATAATATAAATTATACTTTACATATATTATAAAGAAATTATAATTAAAATTAAAATTAAAAAATTGCAGTTAACATAGTTCATTATCTTCTATAGAAACCATTGTGCTGTAACTTTCGTTGGTGGTTATCATTTATGACATGTGTCTTCTTCTTAAATTCTGCTATGACTATAGCTTCTGCAGTTTTTATGTCTTCTGTCTTGTCGTATTTCCTAACCACTCGGGCTTGATCCCACTGGATGTTTATGTTAAATTCAAAGAAATGTTTAGCTAGGGCAATAGAAAAATTGGCGTTTCTTATGTCCCTTTTGTGTTCACCTAGGTGAATGGCAAGTGACCTTGCTGCCAACATACATTTCATTTCTGTTAACATCATCATTATATATTGGGATAATGTAGACAACCGCTCTTTGCACTGGTGATATAGGTGGCTTTATATTCTTTAGTGTATGAAATGTGGTGTTAAGTCTTGTATAAGGTAATAATTTGTCATGCTTCTTTAAGATGTTACCTATAGGTCTCATTGCTGCATGGTAGGGTACAGGTTGTATAAAAGAATTATTCGTTCGTTGCTGAGTGTGTGTTCTATTAGTAATATTTGATAAAGATCTATTAATATTATGCACAAATAGTTTATCATACCCATGTAGACTTGCATGTGCAATTATCATATTCTCTTTCAAACATTTAAATTAATTCTATAATTCTTATGTTCTAAAACAATATGTTATTCTAATGAGCCTGAAGATAGCTTAATAAAGCTGAAAGCGCTTCTCTGTTTTTAAAATAGTTTTTTCCACTGTGAATTTATGCTATAACGGACTTAAGGTTTTACGATAATAAGTGGAAGTTTAGTTATATATATTCGTTTTATCTTTATTCTCTACACTACCAATTCTGCCAAGATGCCTTTATTTCATTGGTAGAAAAAATTCAATTGAAATAGAAAGAAGAAGCAATAATAGCTTATTATCTTGCATTATGTTTTTATTTTTACTACTAACAGAGAGAAAAGTTAACAAAAAGTAGCATATCTAAATGGATGCAGAACTTCAGGGTTATCAATAGATAAATGTTACAAAAACTGAAAACAACCATGTTCTCTCTAGAAGAGGCAAACTTTGTATAATGTTTTCAAAAAAGTCTGAAGAAGAAGTTTCATAAATATAACTTTTCCATATAACATCATTTTATTAATGTTTCCTCATGCACATAGAATGAGGAAGTGAAGCTTCTTTATAATATTGTCTAAAGAAATATTGGTTGTTTATGAGGTTTTATTGAAACCAAATAGGCATGGGTGTCTATGTGCTATAATTTTAACTCTTTTTTTTTAAAGTCTAATAATTTAGATATATGAGAACTTTTTTTAACTTTGTTCATAAAGCTCTTGATTGAATCATCATCCAAAACCTCAAAATGGATTTAGGTTATATGTTCTCTAACAATTCTGTTCTCGAATACTGCATTTATCCTAAACTACACAAAATATTACAAACTCAAGCATTTTATGCAGTTGGTTGCATAAAAATCTTTATTCAAAGCACTTTTGGTAGTTTAATAACCATCTTCAATAAAAGTACAATATTAAAATTGAGCATGTTTGGATTCTGACATGTGCTATAAGTTCTAAACATTTAAAATTAACTTGGAGCAGAACAATTTATATGTCCACTATAAAAACTAAGAATTAAACTAAAACTAAAATAAAATTAAGTTAAAATTAATTTGGATTAAAGTGGAAGGCTTTTTTAAATAAAGGCTTTTTTCATTAAAGATCTTCTATTAGAGGGAATAAATCTATGTTGCTAGGAGGTCCTCTGTGAGTTTATTATTGATTATGCATTCAGAATCCATTCTTGAAATTATTTCCAAAGTCTCAACTTTGGGTAATTCTTTGCTGGAATGGACCATTTTTATCACTTTTGCCTGGTCCCAGTTTTTTGATGTTATTTTCATAGCAAGTTCTAGCTAAGGTTATTGTAAAATTGATTTTGTCTATGTCTCTCTTGTGTTTTTTCAGTCTGTAGGCTAAAACTCTTTTAGTTGCTCCCTTAAATCACACTGCAGCTACCAGGAAGCAATTGCTAGAAAGAATGGAGTTATTTATAAAACAGCTAAAGAGCATGCTACACAAAAAGTTATATCCAAGATATAGAACATAAAGTAAATGCCAACTTCTCAAATATCAATAGACAATCTTTAGACTAAAGTAAAAAAAAAGACCTACAAAACAATTCCACAACACACATCAAGGAAAGAGTAATCATATCATATGGTTTTGCTAGTTCCAGGGTAGTAAAAAAACCTTATTAAAAAGAAAAAAATAGACAATGAGCTACATGCAACATCCGACAGTATGCCAACTAGTGTGCAACGAAAAAGATATTAAATTTATGGTCTCGAATTGCTCAAATTTCCTGTGCACGGTTAGCGGAAAAATTTATTTTAATTAAAACTTACAGTTCAAAAGAATGGTTTCCTTTACAAAAGAGATGATAAAATGAAAGAAGGTATATATGAAATTCCAATTGATAACAGAACAACAAACTGTCAGGAAATTTATATAGAGGTGACAAAGAGAGCTTCAGCCTAAAGACTGAAAGAACACAAGAGAGACATAGCCAAAGCCAATTTTGCAATGACCTTAGCTAGAACTTGCTATGAAAATAACATCAAAAAACTGGGACCAGGCAAAAGTGATAAAGAAAGTCCATTCCAGCAAAGAATTACCCATAATTGAGACTTTAGAAATAATTTCAAGAATGAATTCTGAATGCATAATCAATGATAAACTCACAGAGGAGCCCCCTAGCAGCATGGATTTATGCACTCCAATAGAAGATCTTTAATGAAAAAAGCCTTTGTCTAAAAAAGTCTTCCACTTTAATCTAGATTAATTTTAATTCTATTTTTTTAGTTTTAGTTTAATTCTTAATTTTATTCAAAAATTGATAAGATCAACTTAGTGTTTATTTTATAGTGGACATATATATTGTTCTGCTCTAAGTTAATTTTAAATGCTTAGAACTTATGCACATCTGTAATCCAAACATTTTTGATTCTAATCTTGTATTTTTTCATTGAAGATGGTTATTAAACTAACTGAAAGTGTTCCAAATAAAGATTTTTATTCTCTAATGAGCTGTTTATAAAAGTCTATTAGCAAAATCACCAATCTTTTAGATTTCTCATTATGATTATTGTATCTAAGACTGATCATAACAATAAAACTAGTCATAATAATAGTTTGACTAGCTTTCAACGAATCTTTTTTATTTAGTTTGTAAGGATAATTTTTAGCACAATGTGGTGCCATCTTCCACTGAATTTTTTGTAAGTTGTATCCTTAAGAATAGGCTCAACTTTACTTGCCTAAATACAGTGCTGAATCTAGATATTTAATCACCTGAGACAATATTAGAAAATGGCATCCTCTATTCTCTTCATTCATGTGCATTAATACATAAACATATGTAATACTGTGGAATTGGGAATGCAATGACATCAGATACATAGTCACTGAGAAACATACAAAAAACTTTATTTGTTGTTTTGAAATAACGAATAGCTAACAAAATACTACCAAAAAATACATTTATAATAAATATAATAATAATGAATTATAGTTTATTTTTCTTGCTTTCAATGAGGCCAAAACATTAATAATTGTTTATCAATTAATGAATTTAAATGGCATTGGTTTCTCTCTTCCTTGATAAGTATTATCTGTTAGAAAAATATACCATTATGTCTTTGTAGACTAACTCTACAGCAGTAAATATTGTCAAAATAAATATAATTAAGTTTTTGGGGTGAAATTGCAATTGCATTTTTGCATCCCCTCATAATTTTCGCCCGAAGTGACTGTTTCACTCACCTCACCCTAGATCCGGCACTGCCTCAGTAGATTAATCAAATAATAGATTATTATTAATTAATATTAAGGTAGCAGAACATAAATAGGATATTTTAACTCAAATAATATAACCTGTTTGCATGGGAAATGCAATATAATGTGAGCACTTTTGTGGAAAAGGTAAGAATTATTAAAATTGTTATCAATGTTGATGAAGATTTCCATGCTCAGAGTCTTGAAATCATTAAACAACAGAAGACAGATAATGATATTAACTATTGTAAATTGACAAAAGTATCTTTGGCTTAGAAATAGTGTACTTCTATATTTAAAAGCATGTAACATGATCTCTGACTTCTGGCTTACCTTTTAAGAATTTTATATATTGACAATATGTTAGAGATATTAGGTATATTTAATTACTTATTAATATTTATTTTTTAAGACTTTAATAACTGCTTAAAATCAAATACTTAACATAGGAAAAAACTAGTACTAATAGCAGCTGAGATAATTCAGAAAAAACTTTATTAACAATCTAATATTACTAACGTTTTCAGCTCAATGCCATCTTCAGGTACTCCATTCTAAAGATTCGAATAAAATTCGAAGGATCGAAGGAATAAGTAACAATATTGCTATGGCAACTGCCTTTCATTACAAAAAATTAGCAATTACATAAAATTGAGTTTAGCTAATACAATTAAAATAAATGAAACAACTTAATAATAAAAAAAAACAGATAAAAATAAAATTATTATATATTAATATGTTTAATATTTTTATTTTTATCTGTGTTTTTTATTATTAAGTTGTTTCATTTATTTTAATTGTATTAGCTAAACTCAATTTTATGTAATTGCTAATTTTTTGTAACAAAAGGCCGTTGCCATAGCAACATTGTTACTTATTCCTTCGATCCTTTGAATTTTATTTGAATCTTTAGAATGGAGTACCTGAAGATGGCATTGAGCTGAAAACGTTAGTAATATTAGATTGTTAATAAAGTTTTTTCTGAATTATCTCAGCTGCTATTAGTACTAGTTTTTTCCTATGTTAAGTATTTGATTTTAAGCAGTTATTAAAGTCTTAAAAAATATAGTGCTAGTTTTTTCCTATGTTAATATTTATTTTTTCTTAATTATTGTAAAATATTTTAATACAATACATGTTTTTTTGTTAAATTTTAAAAGGTACATATCTATTTTTGAATTTTTTCTGTATTCTATTCTTGTATCATTATTTTTTGTACAGTTTGATACAAACCAATTATATACAAAAATATTTTTATAGTATAATAAAAGTTGTATTTTATTTTTACTGTATGACTGGATTTTTCTGGAGACAGATGATAAGATATGCACAGTGATAATGGATATGTTAATATAATCAAAATCTTTTTTATTTTTATTTTTATATTATTTATTTCTTTTAAAGAAAATTTTTCTTATAGGTTTGATTCAGAAGGTTCAGATCTCTCATTCACTTTATATAATACATTAAACAATTTCAAAAGAGAAATCAAGGCTGTTGTTGGAAACAGGCAAAGCTGGATTAATAAATGGTTAATATATAATGATGTTCTTTTTCATGGAAATGATAAGAAAATTGAATATAACTTAAATTTTCTTTGGGGAGAAAAAGAAAAATGTGAATATTTGGATTTTGAACATACATTTGCATCATCATTTTTCACATTTGATTCTGATTTTCTATTTGAATGTAATCCAGAAAGTGGAGGTTATCATTTAGAATTTAATGCAAATACCAATTCTCCTAAATGGGATATACTTAATGTAAATTTTAAAAGTAAGTCTTAATATATTTATACATATAAAATGATACTGTATCATATAGAATTTCTGATTGATTATGAATTCAAAATTAGTATACTAGTAAAAATAATATATTATTATTCTCTGTTATTTATTAATATTTTAATCCACTGTTTTGTATTATATTAACATAAATGTAAAAGCTCTATAAATGACAGAATATAATAAACAATATTATTTTATATATTTGTTTATAAGCTGAATCCCCTACTTCAGAATTTAAAAATCTGTAAAAGTTTGAAACCCATGTTTTTAAGCTGACCTTAAATTTGAATAGTTAGAACAATATGATATTCATTGAAATAAATAGATAATTTTTTTTTAATTTTAAAAACATTATAAATCAAAATCACAGGTCTTAGCATTTTTTAACAGCAGAAACAATGAACAAAATCTTTTTTATTAAATATAACATCTTCAATTCTTAAAAACAATTTTGAGCAAAGGCAGTACAGAATAACAAACTTTGTTTACATATAAACACATTTTACTTTATAATTACAGTAAATAAATTTAAAACAGAATTGAAAAAAGCAGTATTCTATTTATGACATCATCATAACTAGGGAATTTCTATGATCTTAAGCAATCTGCAACTTAAATTAACATTATAAATTCAGTCAGTCATCAGAATAAATATGAGAACTTAGACAAATGCCAGACTCATATCATCAAAACATTACAATGTAGCATGAAGAGAAAATTGAAATGGGAGCAGCACATGATCATATTGCATTGTATCCAATTGCATTTCTCAATAATATGATTTTATTGCAATGTTTAATTAGCAGACAATATCAAAGAAATATTAAAGGTTTCTGTTATTAATGAATTTCAACCAAAATACAGTATTTAACAAAGTTTAAATGATAAAAAATCAGAACTAAAATGCACATTGGAAATTTTACTGCAACTGACAGGAATAAAAAGTCAAGCAGCATACATGTAATCACTAGAAGTGCAAGTCTGATATCTGAAATCAGCTGCAAAATAATCATCCCATAATTGCTAAATGATTGAAACTAAACTAAATTAGATTGTGATGTTAATTAACTAACAGATGTGATCTTAAAATAGCTAAGTTATGTGTGCCATTGTAGATGAAACCACACTTCAACAGAAAATTCATGACCTGAGGAATTAATTTATAGACAAACTATCTTCATAAAAGAAAAATTTTATTTTCATGATAAGTTTTGTTGCTCTGTATAAAAGCAAAAATTGCATTTCAACTGAATTAATTTTATCAGTTTTATCAATATATTCAGAAATAATCATACATTTTTGTTACAGATTTAGTAAGAAAACAGTGGAAACACTTATGCATTGATTACAAGTTACTTCAATATACGAATAAAATGGTACAGAACTACATCTAACGAGGGCTATCGAAAGACAGACTAACACGGAGAGAGGAAAAGAAAGTCAGAGAACAGAGTCTGTTTATTTTAACTGTGTTCCTTCCAGTCAGGGTAGATATGTGCAGGCATGCAAAGTTATAGTGAATTCCAACAATTTTAGATTTAAACAAACAGAAAAATAAAAATAAATTTGAGAACAATTTAATGATATTTATTGTAATAAACATAGGATGACCAACTGTCCCAGTTTGCACAGGATTGTCCCCTTTTGACACTTTTAAGTGTCCAGAAAAATGCAGGTTTGTCCTGGCAAACCTTTCCTGGAACACCTAAAATCCCAGTTTTCTTCAGAATGTATGAAAGGAAATGTAATATCCGTATAATGATTTTAAAAATAAAAAATAAAGGCTGAAAGCAATGCTTGTTTTTGTTAAGAAATTGATACACCACAAAACTCTACAATAAGACAACACTGAACAAGTAATAATTTGCAATTTAATAAATCATCCATTATTGCATCCCTCCTTCAAAATTATTAAAAATAATTTTGAAGCATTATTAAAATTAAAGCTTTATTAGAGATGGTTAAACTCAAAATGACTACATGAATTTATTGTACATTATCATCATATAATGTGCTATGCAACAAAGTGGGCTAATTAACAGGCAATTGTTGATTCTTTAGGTGTTAATCTTTGTATTAAGATAATACTAGTTTTTATTTAATTTTTGACATGGTCAAAACTCACGTGCTTTACAATGTTTTGCAGTTCAGCTAATGAGTGATAACAATTACAATATCAGCAAGATACAGACATATCCAGATTATCCACTAGACATAGCAGGCACATATCTAGAGGCCCCAACAATAGAGGGCTCCAAAAGTAGGTTAAAAGTTATTGAATAATTTTATACGTTGTTTTTTAAAAAACTTTTATTTACAGCCCCAAAGAGTCTTAATCCAGCCATAGACCCAGATATCATTGAAAAAGGTTAAACATCTGTGTTATTTTAATAGCAAATTGAAAAGTACATACAAGTGAATTAGGGAGGTAAATAACAAAACAGAATATACTGTACATAAAAAGAATATAAAAGAATAATGAAATAAGTATATAAAAGAATTTGGTATTGGGGGTGGATAAAGGATATGAAAACACATATTGAATGTCACAAATACAGAATTTGTCCTAGGCTTATGACAAGTTTGGTAAGGATGTGCCCCAGGTTGGTCCTAGAGAAAGTTGGTTGCTGTAAATAAACATATTAGTTGAGCATACCTTATAAATAATAGTGCTTGAAATTCTATTGGATAACACATTTTATAATATAATTAGAAAAGTACGTAAATACTTCTTATATTTCCTCAAAATTCATAAAATAGACATCAGGAACTGCTACATTTACATTTAGTATTTACAGATGATATACAGAGAAATAGCCAGTATGTTTATTCATTAAAAAAAATCAATTTACAGATTTGTGAAATTTCCAATAAATTAGTTTCTTTGTAAGTATTTAAATATGAATAGTCACACATATCTGCATATTTTTAATAATAGAATCAAGATAAAATATATATTTATTAGGAATAAATATGATGATCTCATGGTTGCCAAAAATATACTGTTAGCACAAAAATAATGCAATGCTGACCACTTTATATATTTTCAGTCCTATTTGTATAGTATTTGATATTTAAATACATACAAAAATATTAATTTATAATATAACATCCATATACATGCATTTTTAATAATAGAATCATTAACATAATGATCTTTATTAGGAATAAATATGATGGTTTGTGAGACTGGCATGAAGATGTGCCAAAAATATATTGCAACTGAGTCAGCAAATCTCACAATTTTTTGTAAAATTTTACAAGGTTTAATTGCATTATGTATAAGCTAAATTCTCTTTAAAAAATTTTTTCTTTACAAAAATGTTCACTTTATACAATATATGAGGACCTTAGTAAAGGTTTAATGACAAGCACTAATAAGTAGTCCAAAGTTAATTTTCAGAAAAAATTTTAATTTTTGAGGAACGTGTTCAGTATAAAATAACCCTCTTCAACTCTTATAATTAGATACAGTCTATAGAACAACCAATTGCTACAAAACTGTTGGCGTTCCAGAACAGAGAACAAATTTGAATCTTAAAATACAAATATTCTTATAAATTAAAACTAAATTATATTTTGATATTAATAATAAAAATACGGTAGTGGTTTTATTATTATTACACGCTATTATAGACTGAGTAGATTTTAATAATACCATTTTAATAATGGAATTTTTGGTTATTTTTATGTACTATTTATGGAATATTTTCTTTTAATGAATAAAAAAAAATTCAATAACAATAACAATAATAATAATAACGCTTAAAAATCTTTCGATATTAAAAATGTGGGTAAATGGTGATTTCTGGCAAATTTTTTTTGCTTTGCTTTTAATTATGTTTAGCATATAAAATAAATGCCATTTTCGCTAATAATTATAGACTATATAAACGTGACAAATCACTGAGTAAACAGTTAAAATTTAATTGTGTTGATTTGTCAAGTTTATGTTCAACTCGAAGGGATTATGTATATTTTATCTATAATTTTACTTCGAACTAAGTTGAGCACAGTATTATAATAAAAATTTTATAAAGTATGTGATATTAATACATTACATTTTTAACATTAAATATTTAATTTTTTTTTCTGACATTTTGTGAATATAAAATAGGGTATTATGTTACATACCATTTAAATTATTAAAAAAATAAATAAAAAATAGTGAAAAGAATGGTTTCCTTGTTTACATTTATTGCGAATATTTTAAATTATTTAATTTAGGAACAAAAAAATATACAATTTTTATTTGTTGGAGGTGAGCAATTGAGAGAAATTTCTTCAAAGCTGATGGAATTAGATAAAACAACTTCTTGTATCGTGGTATATATTCTTGTTAGATGTTGTCTGTGTTGTATACAAATAAAAAGAAGAGGATGTATCATTGTCACACTAAATCTGCAAACATGGACAGTTTCAACAACATGGGAATTGTTACTTTGGGTTCCATTGCATTTTGTTGGCGTGTCATGCAATAACTATTTGATCTCTTTTTTTTTAAATAAATAGTGTTTTTTTTTTAACTAGACAGAGTTTACTTTCTTTTAGTGAAGTTATTTTGCTTTTAAGAGAAAAATTATCTTGAATAACATGGTGTTGCATGTGCACTAATAACTATTTAGAGAAAGAAAATTTGGTAAATGAATTTATAGTTATATTGCATAATTATAACTGATGTAAGATGCCCAATTTTATTGGCAATTATGCTTAATTGATAAATTGATAATGATTTCTATCAAACATAAACACATGAATAATAACTTACCTTTCAGTATCTGGAATAAGAACACTTAATAATTCCCTCTTTAGGGAGCAATAAAGGCTGCTAACAATTATTGATAATGTTGTTAAGAACTTTATACAGTTGAACATTATATACATAAACATTTTACTGATACTGAAGTAAAAAAAAAATTATCAACAATATTTTTGTATTTAAATCTACCATTAAAAAAAGATGACTGATTAACCTGACCAATGATACTACTAACTAGATGCTTTATAACTGAATAATATTTTCCTTCATCTCTCTCTAACAAGTACTAATAACTTTAATAAATATCCGGAAACTTTTACTAACTAGATGCTTTATAACTGAATGATATTTTCCTTCATCTCTCTCTAACAAGTACTAATAACTTTAATAAATATCCGGAAACTTCCAACAATCTTACAAAACAACCAAATTAGGCAATTTCCATATGTAAAAATCCTCCGAGACGAAATTTAATATTGTTAATCTTAAAAAAAAAAAATCCCCACATAACGTTGCTTCTTAACTAAAGTATTTATAATTTATCAGAAGCCAAAGTATTTATTTTCAGTTTAAAAAAAAATAAAAATAAATATATAAAGATTTACTTCTTTACACCATCTGAATTTTAATTAGATACATTACATTTTTCGCAAAACGAAAATTAAAAGGGGGGGGGAGAAAAAGGAAAAAAAAATGTTACAAAATAAAAATTGCAAATTAAACTTAATCTCTCTCTGTATATATATAATTTATCAGAAGCCAAAGTATTTATTTTCAGTTTAAAAAAAAATAAAAATAAATATATAAAGATTTACTTCTTTACACCATCTGAATTTTAATTAGATACATTACATTTTTCGCAAAACGAAAATTAAAAGGGGGGGGAGAAAAAGGAAAAAAAAAAAATGTTACAAAATAAAAATTGCAAATTAAACTTAATCTCTCTCTGTATATATATATATTTCTATCCTATAAATTTCAAGAAAGGCACACTTTCTCATTAAATTAATACATGTAATGTCATTTCCATAATGTTTGCAGACGAAATGCAGATTGTATTAGCAGTTAAGACACGGTTGCCTAATAAATAACCTATTAAAAATGATGATTTATTACGAATCGATAAGAAAAGTTACAAAATTGAATTATCGGTAATAATGTGTTGATGAATAGTAATATATAAAACAAGTAGAAAAACTATTCTATTCGTTTATATTTTTAAGAGTTTAAAGCAATTACCGATATTCATTAATATTGCACACTTAATATGATATACTGGATAGACGGTTCGTGTGGAGATTATTAATGAGATGAAATTATTATAATATTAAATAAATTTACACAATCGAAAATTAAGTTTGTTCAAATGTAAGAGTTGTCATTTTGTTAAAAATCAAAAATAATTATTTTGGGAATTAACTTTTGTAGTAATTTAAAGTAACTTTTCCCTTTCCTCTTGACAACCAACTTGATTTTATAAGTATCTGGTACTAATAGGACAATATTTAATCCTTATTAATCCCCAAATAATCATATTGCGTCAGTTATTATGACATATTAATTACTTCCATTCATCGTTTTCGTTATAGAAGGAAGTTTTCTTTGCTTCTTTTTTTTTTTATTTTATTTTTCTCGATAGCGTAATAATTATATAATCTATCCCGTTGTAGTATAAGCTCCGTCGATTGGTTACAGTTTTTGTTACACCCCCGAGAAATATTGATGTGGTATTAAATATTTTCTAGGTTTTTTTTTTTTTGTTTCCTTTAAATCGCAATATAAATCCGGATATCTAAAATTTTATTATTTTTTTGAAAAAACTTTAAATATTCGATTAGAAAATGCACTGTAAACCTTTTTCTTATATTCGCATTATTCACTTATCCAATATTTTTGTTGTATACTTCTTGAACTATGCTGATTTAACAATATACATTATTTGTTAGTGTACATGCACCATGTAATTAATCTTATACGATATATGGCAAAAATTATATTTTTAATCATTATCTGATAAGGAAGAAAGCTATTAAAAATTTTGGTGGTATATTTGATTATTATGACTAATAGAAAATAATTATATACATAGCAAAAAGGGATATGGTGAGTTTTACAGTTACCATCTATTGAAGAACTGATAAAGAAACATGATCTGCAAATGTTGATGAAATTTATGGAAGGAGACCTATCATCTGAAATGATAAACTACAACGTTCCTCAGTTTAAATCGCGAAAAATAAGCTTGCTTCAGTTTAAGGCAAAATGACTTGAAAAATCTTTCAGATCTTATTTTTTGTGCGAGCATATAGAACTTTTAATTCATAATATAATGATGATGAGGGGACACCCAAAATTGCTTTTTTTGTAGGTATGTGCGATTCATGTATGATTCTTTCATATTTTTTGTGCGAGCATATAGGACTTTTAATTCATAATATAATGATGATGAGGGGACACCCAAAATTGCTTTTTTTTGTAGGATGTATATATAGAAATAAATAAATTTATGATTGATGATAAAATTTATACTAGCATCGTATTAAGTTTTAAAAAATTATCCCATTTTCAGCCTCCTGACATTATTTATAAGCTAAAATATATAAATTATGTGAAATTTAAAAGCAAGAAGGAGTATATCCCAATCTAAATCACTAGGTAGAGCATTGGTATAACAAACCTGTAAGAGAACAATACAAAATAGGATTATGGCACATCTATAATAGGCATATTTATTGGTTTCTGCTATAATACGTCATAAAAAGCTATATTTAATTTCTGCAATTTAAGTGAGAAAATATTAGAAATAACTCTGTACTTATTGTTTATAAAAGCTTATTATAATAATCTTGTGTAAGTAGCTTATTGATTTTGATTATAATAGATTTTTTTAAATTCTTTTTTTTTTAACATTTAATAATTTATATTATAAAATTACAAAAATTGAATTTCATAAATACAGTAATAGATTTTTTTAAATTCTTTTTTTTTAACATTTAATAATTTATATTATAAAATTACAAAAATTGAATTTCATAAATATATTTAAAAGAAAATTGCATTTATATATTTATTTATTTATTATCCAGAATTATTAATATTAATCTAATAATAGCACTTTATCAAAAAATTTAATATATTTAAACTCAATTTTTCTTTATCCTATTATTTCTTATAGCAAACAATTTTAATATTATAAATTTTGTAAGAATATATTTATAAATGTGTTTTATTTATTTTAGGAATATAATATTTTCTTTAACAAAATTCTTATTTTCATGAATATTTATTTAAATTCCTTGCAATAATTGTGTAATATTTTGGCATAAAGAGCTAGGTTATGAGCAATATTATGTACTCTTTAAGAAGAAAATAATATAGAATGACAACAAACACATGAACAAACTAAATGATGACTATAACACTTTCAGCATCATTAAAAATATTAACTGAATATATATATTATATACACGATTACGCTCTTTTGAGAGCATACTAGTCACTCATATTCACTGATTAATCGTATCAGAGGCCACTGATATCATCTCAAGATATCAAAATTAGTTAATCAGATGATATCATGGATCGTCGCTATATCTAGAAAGTGCTAGTAGCAATTTTATACGTAAAATTATATATTTGTTGATTGTATATTTTAGAGTTTGTTAAAGAATAAACTCTAAATTATATAATCAACAATGTTGTTTTCTGTGTATGTAAATGTACAAATTTCTGTATAGATACTACACAAATTTTAAATATTAGAAGTATAAACAGTTTAATAATAAAGCGAATTATTTTTGTATTTCCGCATGGATTAATATTTTAATCACAAATCTTTTCGGTTGTTCTCTAATAATTTTAATCTTCTTCGGAATAAATAATTTATAATTACAGAATACTTTATAAATAATTCTAAAAATAATATATAATTATAATATTTATATTGATAATCTAGTAATCTCGTAATTATACCGTAAACGGAACGTCTGTATATATATATAATCTATATCATCTACGTATAAAGTGAATATTTAATTTGCTTTAAAATTTTATCTTTAAATCTGAATTTTAAAATATTAGAATAAATAAATTGATTATTATTATTATGCATTATTCAATATAACAAACATGTTTATAGCAGAATTTAAAATATTTTCTTCGCTTTATGATTCTGTATTATTAATGTACAGTATTCATACATATACAGTACTGTATATAATAATCCTTATATATATATATATAAAGGTCACTGATATCATCTCAAGATATCAAAATTAGTTAATCAGATGATATCATGGATCGTCGCTATATCTAGAAAATTCAGTAGAAAGCTTGAATGATATTTTCCTCTTTTAACAGGAGGCACCATCTGTTGAGCAGAGAATGCATGAATATTTAATTATTTTTTACTAAAAAATCGTTAAAGATACGCAAAAAAGTAAAATTTCAGGAAATTTATGAGCATTTTATTATTATTATTATAGATCGGAAGAGCGTCGTGTAGGGAAAGAGTGTAGATCTCGGTGGTCGCCGTATCATTAAAAAAAATTTATTATTATTATTATTATTATTCATCTGTTATGATATAAAACATATTAAAAATTTTTACAGAAAAAATTATAAAATATGTATATAGTATATAGATGGTTAGATAGTTCTTATAAAACTATATATCAATATTTGGACGGAAAAAAATCTAATTATTTAAAATGATTTCGTCGTTATTAAATTTATTAAGGATTAAATATGTTCGTCTAATATCCTGATTATTTTTAAACCAAATTTTTAATTTAATTAATAAACCTGTAAAGGTTATTTTAGGAGAAATGATGATTTTTTTTTTAAATAAATTAATTTTCATTTAATACTTTTTCGATACGATTTACTTTTTATAGAACCCAAAAAATTGTAAAAAAAAAAAAATTGCTAGGAAAAAAGAACTGATTAATATACCGTATAAAGATATTGAAAGTAGAAAAAGTAAAAGTAAATTTCACTTTTATCGAAAGTTAAATTTAATTTTATTAAGTTAAACGTGTAAATATGATTCATCATTAAAATTGAAAAATTAAAATTAAACTCACTTAATATATAAATTTTATGGGTTATAGTTAGTAAAAACGAAAGTTTGAGTATTTTTTACTTTCACACGTTGTAAATTTTATCAAATTTCATTTAATGAAAATTAAATTTCACTTTTACAAAAAAAAAATTTATCCACTTTCCTTTAAATTTATTCACTTTTCTAGTTAAAAGCGAAATTTACGCTTTTACTTTTTAATTAAGAAATTTTACAAAATTTTAGTAATAATAATAATATAAATTTCACTTTCGAATATAAAAGTGAAATTTGCTTTTATTTACTGTTTTTAATGAAAGAAAACAGTAAAAAAAAAAAAATGTTTTTAAAAGAGGTAATTCATTAATGATTTTCTAGCAACTGTAATCACATTTATATCGTCATGCTGGGCTTTTATTTACGGGCTAATTTCCTTTTCTACTATAACCTGTATGAGGAGCAATTAAGGGGATTGAAGACCATTAATTCCAGCGTTCTCGAGTCATTTTACAATAGTGAAACCACAATGGATGATCAGCTCTTTTATACAAGAGAATAACTTCTCATCCACTAGTTACCTATTGAACTATTAGAACAGAATTTTAGAATTCTTACTTCGTAATTCCAAAAAAAAATAATAATAATTTTTTAAACAAAATAAGATTAGCTTGTGTGATAGTAAGTACAGTATTGCAAAATTAGAATGGAGTTCTTTTTTGTTTTTATTTATTTTTTTATGTAATAATGTAATCTTATCTTGATTAATTTGATGGCTTAGTTTTTATATTAATGAAAAAAATATATAAATTATCTGTTTGAAGTATTTTACTTAAGTACATACTTATTGAATTTTTATGATTCTTTGTTTAGAAAAAAAAATTACTTTTAAGTTGTATAATTAATAAAGTAAGAGGAATACGAGAAAAGTATCATTGAAGTTCGAAAATAATATTTTTTATTTTTTTTTAATTGAATTAAAATGGCTTTTTAATTTTTATTTTTACATTTAACTACCTAATAATCTCTTAGTTAATAATATCACAATTAAATTAACTTATTATAAGGATTAAAATTATTATTATTATTATTAATGGTAATGTATAAACAATTTCAGGAACTTTATGTTGCAAAATTATTATGAGATAAGTTCTTGAAGGTTATTAAAATTTATATTTTTATAAATTTAATCATGAGATGTTATAGCACTTTAATATGTTTATGTTAGAAAATTAAGTTGTTAATGAGTAACTAATTTATAAAACTTTCTTTCAATAGATTAAAAGTGTAATTTTTCGTTTAAATCTTTATTATTTTTACTTATAAAAGTCCAAATATATCGATAAAAAAGAATTATTTATTTCGATAAACAAGAATAAATATAATTATTATTAATGAAGTAAGTAATTTTTTAATTTTAATTTAAATACTTTAACAGGCTATTAAACTTTATTCTATTAAAATTAAAGTTAGAAAACTTATATATTTAGGTGAATGAGAACAAGATCGGAAGAGC
>AYEL01073859.1:0-31225 GCA_000484575.1 Olivierus martensii
TATGATAAATTACATATTTTTTAAAACTTCTGAGAACATATTTATTAAATTTTGATTTATTAATTTGTTAGAAAGAAATATTTTTGTCATGCTCAATACTTATTTTCTCTGTCTGACATTTTAATCCATACAAATACATTTTAATATAAATTTTATAAAAATATAAGAGCGAAATTTTTGGTATGTAAGCTACAATAAATTTTGTTTATTTTGAAAACATATCATTTTTATTTATATTAATTAAAATTAGTAGGTACCTTACTTATAGCATAGAAACATAGTTTTGTATAACAAGCTACAAAACATATTGTACATTATTGAATTTAAATCACAAGATATGCCGTATTTTCTCCATCGTTTCTAGATAGTAAAAAAAAAAAGAAGAGAAGGAAAAAAAAGTACAACATTAATAATAAAATAAAATATTCATCATTTAATTATAATTACATTAATTATAAAAAAAAGTTTTCATTCGAAAAACAAACTTATTAGCTATAAGCGCATTTATCAAATTAAACATTTTTCTAATTTTAATTGGTATTAAAAAAAATATATATATTAAGGAAGTTATAGAAAAGGAATAAAGTCGGAGGGTTGAATTTCCAATTTCTAATCATTCGTTCTTTCCGAAAATTATTAATTAGATTTTTCGTCTAGTTTTATTTTTATTATTTTTTATATATATATATATATCATCGATTTTTATTTTAGCGAAATTAATTACTTTGAAAAGTTGTAAGCAAAATACTTAAGTTCTTGGTGGAAACCTCTTTGAAGGATTTTGTATATATACCGTTATCTCTCTCTCTCTCTTTTGTAGAAGATAATTTGATTGCAAAAGGCCACCCACCCCGTTGCACTTCTTTACCCTTAACTAATAAAGTACTGATGCTATGAAGTGTATGATTGTATTTCGCCGGCAACTTATTTCCAATTTATCAATGTTGGATGTTGATCCGAAGCAATGGAGCGGACCTTGTTTATTCTAGTGAGCAAGACATCACAAATCTAAAGCAGATTACTCGGTGGCTTCTACGGCATTTCTGGTAGAATGATTGAAAAATCAAAATCGCGACAAAACTAATATTTTCTTCCAACCGCGCCGAAATATTATTAGTCTAAACAATTCTTTACGTTATAAAAAAAAATGAAATGCATGTTTTTCCTTTATTAAAAATTGACTAAAAATTATTTTCTTTATTCAATTTTTAATATCTGTTTATTATATCGTTAGCTTATAAAAAAAAAATCTAATTTATTTTTTTATTGTCTTTCTGTTAACTTTATATGTACTATACGAGTATCAAATACATATTTTTCATCAAAATTATATAAATTACAATCTTAAGTTTATAAAAAATGGAAAATATGGTACAAATTATGTACTAATTATCAATAAAATTGTTTTAATGCACAAGAAAAAAGGTTATTAGAAGAAGACATATTCAAATAGTATGGCTTAGGAAACAAATCTTACATCATTATGTCTCAGTTAAATATGGTTACAAAAAACTTGATATCCATAATTTTAAATTTTTTTCATATATAGAGTGAAGAAAAACTTCGTTCGTAATATTTTGTGTGCTGATAGGGGACCTCGAAACAAATCGAAAATGTCTAACGAACATATGGTCTAAATGACACCGTTTTCGAGTTATAACCCTTTAAAGCTAGCCAATTACCATCGAGTACACAAAGCGTCACGACGCGTCCAGTTGCCAAGACGTATCGCATTGCGTCGCTTTCCTACTGACTTCCAGGTTAGTAAGACGGCGAGCGACGCAATGCGATACTTAGTAGCAACGCGACGCGTCGTGACGCTTTGTAAAGTAGATGGTGATTGGCTATCTTTAAAGGGTTATAACTCGAAAACGGTGCCATTTAGACCATATGTTCGTTAGACATTTTCGATCTGTTTCGAGGTCCCCTATCAGCACACAAAATATTACGAACGAAGTTTTTCTTCACATCTGTTTCGAGGTCCCCTATCAGCACATAAAATATTTCAAACGAAGTTTTTCTTCACCCTGTATAGAAACAAAATAAATTTGTATTAATCCCTTCTGTTGGGGAACAAAACATTAATTTTATTATACAAAATTTTGCTATATTTCTTATTGGAATTTGCATTTGCAACTGAAGAAATATAATCTAAAATATTTTATTAACAAATTATAAAGAGAAAATAATCTAAAGATAGTAGAAATAGATTAAAAGATATAAAAAGGTTTTTATAAACAAAAACATTATATTTAATGTCGATATTACTTGTTTTTTTGGTACTGTATATGTAGTGCTATGTGGTGGACGGTTTTAAAAATACTTTTTGTAATTTATCCGTTTTACTCCAGATGGCGATACCGGATAGAAGTCAACGATGTTATGCCTTTAATATAGCAATTCTGTTATCTTCTAGTATCATAGTACACTTCTCTTTCTTAGTATAGTCAGGTAGAATATTCGTTTATTATTGTAATATAATATAGTTTTGAATAAGCGTTAGTTTTCTTCTGTAACAATCTAATGAACGACTTATAAATTTTATTTCCTCATAATTATAGTAGCGATTTAGTTTTTCATCTTAAATGATGCATTAGTTTTTTTTTATGCTAAGCATAATAGAAAATTAGTTTTTTTTTAAATAAGCATAACAATAAATTAAGTTTCCTTCTTATTAAACTTATAAATTAATTTCCTTATTAACGCTCTAATTTTCTTTTTAGAATACTAACGCATTAATTGTTTTTTTCTTTTAATTTCTTTCTCTTTGTAATAGCAATTTGATGTTCAGCTTAGAGCATTAATTTCACTCTTAGTTTAACAGTTTGTTTTTTCTTTTTACTCCTCTCTTTCATTACAAAATGCTTTAATTTCCGTCTTAAATGATGCATAGTTTTATGTAAACTGTCAAGGAAAAAAATCTAATAAAACTTGGCGCATTTATTATCATTATTAGCTAAATATATGCCCTAAATCAAAATATTTTTGAAAAATTAATATCCAAATTTACTTTTTTTTTATAATATTAAATTATATAAGTTTTTATCATTATATCAAAAGAAAAAATGATTTCATACATAGGATTTATTTTAAATATGATTTATAAGAAATAGAATTAATATTAAACACTAATATTGTAATTTATATTTACTGTTCATAACATATGAAATAGAAATATGTTGTTATTTTTTTTTATTTAGATTGTCTTCATCTGAAATATATTGCATACCATCAAAAATGGATTATAAAGAATATATAGAATTTATAGAAGTAAATTTATCTTATTTATTTTTCTTCCTTTTATATTATAGAATATTTTAGAAAAAGTATTTTTCAAAATTTAATTAAAAAAATATATTTATATTCTATAATTATTAGTATATAAAAATTTAAACATTTAGCATCTATCAAATAATAGAAATTTTTTATTATATGCTACTATAACTATTAAAGTAACCATTGGCAGATTAATGGAGCTAAATGGTCAATCTCTCAGATATAACCTCCTCCAAGTATTTGAAAAACATATATTATATATGTGTTTTGCAATTACAAACATAATTTGTTCATTACTCAAAATCTAACTCTTACACTGAATTTAAAAACATGAAACTCAATTATATATAATGTATTAAGTAATATATATTATTAATTGCACTAATTAGAGGTTTTTATTCTAGAATTTTGAATGCAAATTTCAGATTAAAATGCAGGTGATTTTGATGAAAGCTTTATCATCTCAAAATCTACAGTCTTATATTAAATTACTGTTTGTCAGGTCACTCCATAAGTTCAGACATATTTTTGAGGAATAAATAAAATATAATTAATTTTATTAATCAATGATATAAATTTCTTTCATTATCAACAATTTGTTACCAGTAAGATGGCAACAAAATATTAAAAATGAAGAAATTTATAACATTGATTAAAAAAATTAATTATATTTTATTTATATCCTCAATATTTTCAAAATAATATCATCTTACTGGCAATTTTTTAATTTCATTTATGTTAAGGTGACCATTTTGTCCCAAATTTTTGGGAACATCTCCCAAAAACAAGTTTATGTCCCTGAACTAATTGTTTCCAATTTTTTTGTTATTTTATTTTGTCTTATAGATTATATTTTAGTCAAATATTAGTGCAAAATTGGAGAGAATGACAGAAAATGTTTCTAAAAGTTGATACTTGCTGTTATTTAGCAACTTCATAAAGTATTCTTTTTAAGAAAACATTAACCATAATAATACAATAGGATAATTAATCAAAAGCAAGGTTATAATAGGAATGGTATTGAGTATTTCCTCACCAACATAATATGGAAGTATTTGAATTCAATGCAAACGTCATTTTATAATATTCATAGAAAACTAGACATCACTGTTTATATTTGGCTGTATGATCTAGGTTCAGTTTTGGATTCCACATACCAAATTTTTTTCTGATTGGGTTCAAACTTAAGTCTATGAACCCAATCCATTATTTTACAATCAATTTCATTACAGGGTTGGAAGGATTAATTAAATAAATATTCTTACTATTAATTTTAAGAATCTGAAATCAAATCCCTTCCAATTTGAAATATGAGTGTTCTGGATGGTATAAAACAGGATATATAATGATAGCTGAACATATCTGTACCAATATGTTAATAAGATATGCTTTAACAACTTTTTAAACATTAACTGAATTTAAATTTTTCATAAAAGCAAATTAAAGTTCATAAATTGAATTTCAGTACAAATAATGTTTACTCATAAAATCAGGGTCTTATAAATTTGAACTAACCTGTATATATTTCTTAGATTAAATTTTTTGTTGATTAAGTGGTTATATTAATTATGTTATAATACTTATAACAATTATTTTGACTAAATAAATATAAAGTCAAAATAAATAAATATATTTATTATATTTAAAGTGCTTTAAAGATTTTGTTTATTTTTAGAAATTACCTACAACTGAAGATCCTGAAATATTTGGAATGCATGCTAATGCTGGTATTTTAAAGGAATTAAGAGAAACAAACCATTTTCTAAATACAATATTAGCAGTAAAGGGAATGAAGAGAAAACTTTCTGATGAGATTTCAGAAACATATCTACATGAAATTGCTTCTGATATTTTGAAAAAAGTAAGAATTAAGATCAAATACGGTGAAGAATCAATAAAAAAATTTACTGATTAATAGTAGAAGTATACAATACAAACTTCAAGGGAATTATAATCCAAATAAATCCAAACAACTTGCCAAATTTAACCCTTGAGATACACAACAGAATTCAGTTTAAAATTCTGTTGTGTATCTCAAGGGTTAAATTTGGCAAGTTGTTTGGATTTATTTGGATAATAGTAGAAGTTTTTGGGAAAATGCTAATGAGGTTTTCAATATTTGAATTGTTGAAAATTGTTAAAAAATGAGAATAAATTACATGTAAATTAAAGACTTAAAAAAAGATGGCCCATTAAATTATGATACCATTTTTAGATTCTGTCATTAAAAAATTTTTAGTTCTAGAATATTAAAATGTAACTTATTTTAATAGGAAATTTTACTGTAATAATTTTGCAATACATATTCTCCAAGATTAAACATTAATTTATGTAAAATTGATTTTACATAAAAGTTGATGTAAAAATCATATTATATCTTAGCTGCTGTTGTGAATTTTTAATGAATAATCACAATTGTGCAAGTCTCTGGACTGGATTTAATATGTCAATACTGTCTTAATACATTGAAAAATTTTTAAGTTTTTCTAATTATCCTAATACAATGAATAAATATTTTAATATTCCATTAAAATAATATATTTATAAAGTTTCACACATAATTTCCTGGAATATGTAGATTGTTGTACAGTCATTTGAATTGTTCAAAGTATTTGTGCTAAATTTTGATTTGTTTTATGACAGTTAAAATTTATATCATGAGAGTAAGAATTGAAAACAAAAATAAATCTTTTCTTCTTTTTTAATTTTGTATAATTTCAATGATGCATAAGAGCAGTTGCTCTTACATTAGAACCAAGTTCAAATTAATTATGAAAATTTGAAATAAGTACAAAATTTATAAATTAATTTGACAATTATTTCTATATCTGTTATATATTTAAAATTTTATTGTAAAATATAATGAATTTACAATTTCATTTCACAATGGTGATATCTCAAGGAGAGCTTGTAACATTTTAAAGAAAATAGTAAAACAGCCTTCCTATATATAATGGAAGGCTGTTTATATATAATTGAGATATTCTAGGAACCAAACCTGTTGAAAATGCCTAATGAAGCATTTAGTAGCATTTTAGCTTTAGCTCAAAGTACTTGATATGATGGATTGGCAATTATTTTTTCCAATGCTCACAGACCAGTATGATTTACAACTTGCTTCAAAAATCAAAGTTTAATGGCACAATTTAACCTTGATTATATCTGTAACAATAATCTTGATTGTTACAGACATAATTTCTTCACATCTATATTTTCTGATGGATGTGAGGACAGATTTTTGTGACAAAAATGTCATCTGTTCTTCATAAAAATACTATGCACAGGAATACCTTGTATAGTGTGGTTAATTGGTTCCAAGAAGTGTCTGTACTATGTAAAACTGCATTGTTCGAGGTCTGTTTATAATGGATTTCAGTTTAATTTGTTTATTACAAAGATTTAAGATGATAACATATTTTTTCATTTTTAAACATTTTATCTATTTTTATTAACTAAATAACAAAGAAAATAATTTTAAACTGAAATAAAAGTTGTAGAAAACATTAGGACTCATCAAGGAACTCATTGAATTCTCACATGCTAGTTTTGCAAACAAAATGCTATTCTCATGATATTTTATAATTTAAATTTTTTTCTCTAATGTCAGCCGCTTGCAATTTTTTGTTACTCCAATAGTGTTGTCTTTGTTTTGTCTCTTTTCACTCATACTTAAATAATAAAAGAATATTAAATACTACTATTCACATAAGTAATAAAATGCTTCAGAGAAAGAACGTGTCTACATGGAGCCAATCAAAAAACTTCTGTATTAACACGGCTCTCGACTGTCACCTGAAGCACTTGGGGAGGTCGCTGATCAGTATTGCCAATATTGATGTGTAATGTTGGTAATAATCAACCTCCTTGGTAATAATAATAACCACATTAGACCAAAAACTGTGCTATGCATGGTTGCTGTATAACATTTCTGTCAGCTGAATCCAATGTTTATGATTATTTATCTCTAAATATTGTCCTGAGAAAGAGCTTACTGTTTGTCTACCACAAGAATAGCTCCCGCCAAGAAGTCTGTGCATGTCTGTTGCCCTGGGGCTCCATTTTCGACAGGGGAAGCCAGAAGAAAGGCGTCCATTTTGGCTTTTCCCGCCAAGAAGTCTGTGCATGTCTGTTGCCGTGGAAACAAGATTCGCTCCATTTTCGATAGGGGAAGCCAGAAGAAAGGCGTCCATTTTGGCTTACTGAACGCCGATGCTGGTGATGGCGATGTTTTTATTATTATCATTTCTTTTAAAAATAAAATGCGTAAAATGAATTAAACACGTGCAACAGCTGTAAATCCGAGAATTACACCAATTCCTCACATGCTTAACCTCCATTCAAAATGGACAGGTCTTGTTGCTATAGCGACCGCCACTAACTAGACATCTTGGCGGGAGGTATTCTTATGGTAGACAGACAGTACCAGGTTTCTAAGTGACCTATTAGTTAAAATGCTGAAGCTTGTGATTTGAAGATTCTTATAATGAATGTATCCATTTTGATTTAATAAGATTAAATAAAAAAATATTGTTACCTTCTCATGACAGAGTAGTGTACAATACTATTGAATGAATCAAGTAGACCTACCTTTTGAGTCTGTGAAGTCATGAGCCGCTTGGCATCTAAAGGGCAGATGCAACTCTAGAGTGCTAAAGATTGATTTGCATCAACCTTACACCCATGACATTACCAATGTTCTAAATTGTGTATCTGAAGGCCTAGTAACATCTTCAGAATCCAACCATTGCCAATGAATCTGATCAGATCCTATTCCTTTATAGAAACAGTCATTGAAAATATCAGTTGTACAGGCTTAGTATTAGGATCTAAGAGTACCTCAAAGGGCTCCAGATCCAGTTGCAGAACTACAATGCACCGGACCCCGCACTGTGGATGGCCCAAATCTTCTTTGTGTGTACTTTACCCCTTTTTTAAAATTAACAGCATAATACCATAAAAATTAAATGCACCATGAAAAGAATGAAACATTCATTGAATCAGAGCAGTGCAGCAGTAGGTGCAGTAGCTAAAAATATGGAAATAAAAGATGTGATTAGAAATTTTGCAAATTTAAAATCCAAGAGAAGAAATTTTAAATATATTTTCTTTTAATTTTAAATTGTGTTTTAAATGATGTAGTTTTATTATTTTTTTGTTATTTTCAAATAAAAATATATAGATAAAAATTTTTTCATTTAGATAAATTTTTTTTGTTATAGGGACCCAAATAATAATTTGGAGGGGGGCCAAAAATCTTAAGTTTCACCACTGCCCAAATCCACTTCAGTAGAGTATAACTCTGGCTAAAGCACAGAGTCCTATTAATATATAGTTTTTTGTTGATACAATGACTATGAATTGTAGAACTGTAGCATTATTCAGCAATTTTGTGGCATTTCTCTGTGGATTGGCAATTGATGGTTCATAGATCACTTTGAGCAGTAGTGATTTAAAATACAATACAGTTCTAAAATTTTATATGGTAGTGTGAAACAAAGGTTATAATGCTCTGAAATCAGTTACTTTGAAAATGTTAGTAGATTTAATATACAGTGGGTGATCAGTTAATGAACATAATCCGTTTCAAGACAATGTTTGTTATCCGAATTGTTCTTTAACCGATCATCGATTTACCATAGGTTTTTATGGGAATTTAATTAATTCGTTCTGGAGATCCAAAAAAAACATAAATAAAAAATTATATAATTTCTTACTATGTGTATTTTAAGGTGTCCCTTATATGACCAAAAAAAATTTTTTTTCGAATTTCAAAACGCATACCCACTTATTTTTTTAGTACTACTAAAATATACTTAAATGTAAAATATCATGTTTTTATGACGATGGGAACCCGTGCTGACTTGACTTCAAAGTTTTGCTTAGATATTTAGATGATTTTATTTTTTAAATTATTGAGTTGTTTTCAATGAGTGAATGAAATAGGTAAATAAATGTAAAACAATATTAAATTAATACTTGTCTTTATTTAAATTAATGAAAAACGCAAATCTATTAAGGATATTTTCTTTTTAAAGTGGTTTTTTTGCAATTAGGATAGAGCTTTCTATGGTCTTGCACACAACTTACTTGTTAGCAGAAATTGTTTCTGTTCTTCCTTGGTGGTGATCAATCCATGAAAATCTTGCATCAACTTAACTGCCCTTTCTGCTGTGTCGTTTACAACCTTCAAAAATGACACTTTTCTCTGGGCTTCCAAATAGGCTGTATTTTCCTTCCACAAAGAAACGCTTTCATGCAAAAAACTGTTGTCAATCCTCAAGCGGGAAAATAAGTCCGTACTCCTTTTTGATACAAAATCCTCTAAAGATTTCCCTAAAACAAAAATTAATAGGTAGGTACAATTATTGTTTAAAGCCGTAGCATACAACAGATTGTGTGCTGACAGCTTAAGAGAAGATTAAAAAATATTATTACAATAAAACCTTACCATACAAAGAATTTAATATTTCTTCCTTAGATGGAATGTATCTCTTTCCTATAATATCTTTATATGCGAAACTCGTTCGATTTCCACCGGCGAGGTTTCCTTTTATAGCTGACGATCTCTATTTACCGAATAGCGTCGACAGCGCTAAATATCTGTTTCGGTTTTTTAATTATTTCTCGGAAACCCCCGAGTGGAAACCATTCTCATTTTCGTTTGGTCATCCACTTTGTCATTGAAGAGTCCTAATACAGCAATTTCATTAGACAGATACCATAAGTGTAGGAAAAACTTGTCCAACTCTGCTTTTGAAATATTTTTTATCAGTTTTTTCATACTTTATTAAGGCTTTCAAAAAACACAAATCTTGATATGATGCTTTGAATGCCAAACTGCAGCCAAGCCAGGGCTTAACATAGGATACTGTAATGAACAAAGACACATCTTGCCATGCTCTTTTGTCCTTTGGACTGATTTTAAACTGAGGTTGTAACAAACATATTTTTAAAGAATAAATAGCTCTTGACATCCATCTCGCTTGATGCATTGCACCAGGAGGCCTAATTTTCAATTTCTTTTATAATCTCCACCCAAAAATATAACAGACAACTCGACAAGTACACAATAGTCATCTCTCACAATAGATTTGCTTAGTTCGGACCTATAAAACATTATAAGTCCAACAATTTCCTCTTCATTTACATGTTTCCTTATGAAATCAGGGCAGGTGTGGATAATATTTGGATCAGTATTTTTCCGATTGCCTCTTGTCCTGCGTGACTTGTATGAACATGTTTCGACGCAAGTTGGCACGGGTTCTCGTTTATAGAATGAGCTAAAATTTATTTTGAGTGCATAATATACCAGAACAGTCTTCAAGTTACATGAATGGAAAACTTCAAATCTAAAATCAGCGTGATGGAAACGTATCGAATTTTTATAAAATAGTTAAAAAGAGAAATGACAGGGTTTTAAGTTATATAATTTCTAAACTTTTTTTTTACTTGAATTGCAAATCTAGACGTTGCCTGGAGACGTAATATTCTCTAGGATTCTAGTAAACTCGTATGATTGGCACACTGTTGACATATCCGGAGTTGTAATGTCAAGTTAGGTGATGTTTGGTTATCTCTGTACGACTTAATTAAACAATGTGAATTAGAAAATCCGACGTGGAAAACCGATATAAATATTAAAAGCATTGCTGATTGCAATTATACCAAGAAATTGATACGTAATGAATCGTTAAACAAAGTTGTAAATCTTCAAACTAATCATTAACAGCTGACTTTGCTTGTTTTGTTTTCACACTTAAGTTATTTTAAAACTAAAATAGCACTTTTCAATCTTCACTATTAAGGATATGAATGGGAAGTAAACAGTCGTTTATATTCTCTGATAAGGTTAGATTCATTAGTCGTTTGACAATCTGCTAAATGAAAAGTTCCCTTTTGATTAGTATGCTTTGCAATTATGTAAACTGTGTTAAAGGAAAATTAAAAAGAAAAAAGTTTAAAAGAATATATTTTTTTATTGTCATTATTCGGATATCTCGGGGATAGATTTTTTTTTTGGTTTGTCAAGATCCATTTACGCCTGATAAACGTGTCAGAAATATTTGAATCTTAAAAGCCTTTTTTTTCTGTGACACTCGATGCTTGAAGGGTTTTTTTTTATCAATATTTCAAATGTATCACATATATATATTTTTTAAACTGTTGGAATAAAAAATTATATTCATAAAAATATCAGAAGTTTAAAAAAAGTACATAATTTAAATTCCCATTTCCTGTTAGGAAACTAAATCAGTAATGATAAGGAAATTCCCTAAATTTATAAAAAAAATATCTAAAGATTTTAGACAATATTTCCTAAGTAACTAGGAAAATGTTACCTAAAATCTTTGGATACTTTTTATGAATTTAGGGAATTTTGCATAGATATTTATTACAGATGTAAAATCTTTAGATATTTTTTTATGATTTTAGGGAATTTTGAAGAACGTAAAATCTCTAAATTCTTTAAACTGCTGTTGCCAAGAAATAAAATTGCTATAATTTTAAATTCTTATCAAAACTTTAAAAAATATTCTTATCAACAAATTTTTTTTATTTTTATGTAATTTGTTTAAATTTATATTCGATGATATTAAATTTCTTACTTTTCTTAGCGCATTCGATCATTTTACAAATTTTTCCCCTTTTCCTTTTCCCCTCAGGAGTTTAATATCTGACTTCTAAATATATACATATACACACACACACACATACTATATATACTTATATATATATTAAAAAAATAATAATACATTTCTCTTTCATTTCCTTACAAGTGTCATCTTTTTTGACAACTAATAAAGTTTATGTTCAACAACTGGAGGAAATTGACAACACGAAACGCAAACACAGTTCTGACTGTGGACAATTTAAATACGTCAGGCGTAGATTAAAAAAACATCTTATTTTACGAAGATATATTAGTTTATTGTAACTTTACAAAAATATTTTAAATGTAAAATAATTTCTTATAAGATCATTATCGAAGTGTTATTAAGAAACAGCGCTTTACTTAAAACGATAATGTAAAACCGGTAATAATCCCGGATAGGAGATTATTTGGGAAGAAATATTTATAGTAGCCATCTGAATCCTCTTATGGGGTTTACGGATATATTGATAAAGTTTTGAAGTTGGAAAGAATTTTCTAAAATATATTTCCTATATCAGCGATATATTTCATTGCACGTTTTTTACCTTTTTCTTTTTATAGTGTGATGCGCTACTTTTTCTTTCGGCACGTTTTGTTTTCAAACGAGTTGAAACTTTTATCGATGCTACAACTGAATTGTTTTTCTGTCGACATAACATTGCAAAAGCACTTTTCGTCAGATTTTTTTTTTTTTCTTCTTTTTTTTTATATGAAATTTTTCAGATCGATTCAAATAGCCACACCGGTCAATACTGACTTTGCTTGGATTTCTGCAATCTTAAAGATATATTCAAAAAGCAATCTTTAAAGAACAAACTTAGTGATAAAAAAAATATCGTAAAGACTTTTATGAAAACTTGAAAATATTTAAAATATTTAGCTTCTTAGTTTACATTCGAATTAGTTTAAAGTAAAAATTATCTGGGAGAAACCTTCAAGAGTTTTATACTTTCGTTTGATTTATATACACAAATTGTAGTTTCTTGGACTTTAATGGTAATGGATATAAAATAAATCTTATTTTATGGCAGAAAGATTTACGTAGATTGTTTCGGTATATGAATTTTAACGCAAGAAAGTGCAATAAGCATTAAATTGCAACAAACTAAGTGTTAGAGTGCCTGTCAGGTAACTTACTAAGTGAGCATATGCTTATAAACTTACATATGCATTAATTATTAAATAAAGGAAGATTTATTATATATATATATATATATTAATAATTTTAAAATTAAATTTTCTCAGATCTTGAATAAAAACCGGGCTTTTATATGTTGCACATCCGTTCTATTTCCGGGGATAATTAACGATACTTATCATTAAGTAATATTATTTTTAATCTTTTACAGCTTCAAAATACTATTCATCAATTACATTAGATTCATTAATGTAAAATTTCTATTCATTCTGAAAAGAGTAATTTGAATCTATTCCTTTATAAAAGTCAAAGCACTTTCTATTCTGACCTTTTACCAAACATGAAAATCTTCATATTTCCATAACAATGTACAATACGGAACCTAAAAATAGTTTAATATATTAATTATTTTTAGCTTTCGTTGTACATTATTATAGAAATTGTTTTTAGCCATTTTTAAATATAAAATTATCTTATATATTTATTTTGTCTTCTCGTCTATTTATTTTTCAGATATTCTCAAAATATTTCAAAAGCCAAATATTCACGAAATATTCAAAATTTTATGGAATAATTCTTTAGTCTCCAAGATTAATTTTCAGATTTTTAAGAAAAATCATAAAATATGGCAGCCATTTGAGAGTATTTATTGGATATCAATGAAATTATATACATTTAAAAGCTTTGCGATCATATTTTACAAAATATTTTTTATGTACAGTTTTGTGTAGCACTTTTAGTATTTTTCATTTTTTTTATGAAATCCTTTAATTTATACAGACTCTTAATGGCCTTCGTTTTCCATTTTTAGTTATCTTTTAGTATTTTTCATTTTTTTTTATGAAATCCTTTAATTTATACAGACTCTTAATGGCCTTCGTTTTCCATTTTTTTATATATCTGACTGTCTCATTCTGTTCCAAAATATTTTATGAATAAAAAATCACAGTGGCTCTATAAACCCTATTAACAAAATCTGCTTGTTTTGGCGTTATGTTCTTTCCACAGAATAATCCAAATCTTAATTGATTGTTTCTTATCAGTTAATGTTATATATCTGTTAATTTTGAAGTTTATCCGATTAAATTATAACATGGCAACATTTTGAAATTTTAAAACTTCTAGGCTTATATCTACAAAAGTTTTACTGCTTTAAGTGATATTATGCTCATTTAAAAGTTTTTTTTTGTAAAAAAGTAATTATAATATTGCTTACCACCATTGTAAACATTGCGCACATATATCTTAATAACGAGAATGAGTCAATATTAATATAGAAAATATCGGTAAGATAAAATTGTAAAAAAATAATCCTGTCACTTTGCTCTTTCGGCCATTTGACGTGTATCCTGACTTTTGCGTGTTTCGCTCAATCATAACACAATTTAATCTATAAAAATTTTTATCGCCAAACACCATTTTAAAATTGATCACTTTAAATTTACATCTTAAGATAAAATACGTTCAAAACAAGCTAATTTTTCAACTCTTAGCAGGAAGTGGGAAAACTGTTAAGAGCGAAGTCACTTAACATATAATATTTTTTAAAAAAAAGGCAATTGCCGACATTAATCTTTTCAACATATACAAATTACACGTGATTATTGACTTCAGAATACGCTGGCCTAATCGGTAACTTTTCCATTAAAAACATCACCTGGTTAATTAATTGTGATGCAAACATAACATATTTTAAAACAAGTTAGCATAAACCGGATTTATTTGGGTTTACGAATCATAGATTAATATCAATATCAATCTAAATTGATATTGATGTTAGTTCAATATTGGCATACGTAACGCTTCGATGGTATAATTAAAAGAATATGTCGACATTGATAAACGACCTTCCGTAATTGGACATGCATCGCTTGATATATTCTCATGAATATGCTGCATTTTGTTCTGATATATATATCCTGTCACCTAGACTGAAAACAAAAAAAAACCGAATAGGAAAGTGGGCGTTAATCACTTCTCGATGTTCTGCTTATAAACCGATTGAGAAAGTTAGAAAGTATATTAATTTAAATCTCAGAATATCGATAACTTACATTTTCCGATTTTATATCGCTTCGCCCCCTCACAAATTCGATCATTTTATCGATTATAACGGTGAAAAAAACCGCGCTGAAACCCGAGAAAGCTTTTAATCAATAGATTTATGGTTTTCGCTAATAGGATCAAGTCTCTTTGATATTGTTTTTTTTTTTTTTTTTTTTTTTTTTTTTTTTTTTTTTTTTTTTTTTTTTTTTTTTTTTTTTTTTTTTTTTTTTTTTTTTGTTTTCATACGATAGGAAATAATAAGAAACATGAATTAAAATAGAGATGACTTGTAGTCTAGATTAATTCAATCGATGAACGAACATTTCGTAACGTTATATATATACATATAATTAATTTTATAACATTTTAAAATAACAGGAAATTAATACGATAATTGTTATTATTTAATAACATATTTATTGTTAAAATTCTATAGGGATACGGATAATGATACGCCAACTCTCTTTGTTGGATTTGTCGAAGAAGAAGCCATAAAATCGTACAAAAACTAAGTTAACAATACTGTGGAGATGGGATTTAGAAAGATCACAAACATTAATCTACGTAAATGTTATTTACCCTTAAAATATTTACTTCGTTCTAAACATTTGCGTGGGTTCAAATCCAATTCTTATTTTTGTTTATGCATAATATACGCTTAAATGATTTTTATTATAATATTAAATTTATATTTAAACCATATGCTTTATTCATATTGTTATGAACTCGATACATATATATATAGCAATAATCCTTTACTATTTTTTTGTATATTATATATAATTATTTATGTTGCGAAATTTTTATATATTTATAACTCTTTTAAACTGAAAGCTTTTATTATAATTAAGCGTTAAAAATACATTCAAAACAGGTGAAAAATCGTTGATATTGATGGATCTGCTTGACATTTTAGATAAAAGAGATACTTTTGAATGTTATTGTTTGACATTAGATCAAGATAGATAAATAAACGTGGCTACGAAGTAAATATATAAGCATTTATAAAATACGTGAGAGTAAAATTTATTAAAATTAACGATAGTTAACGTGTTAAAAACGGATTGTTTAATATTCTTCACGCGTGAGGCGGGTATGCTAATCGAGTAAATTGAGCTTCGGAATTCAATTTAAGATATAAACCAATTTCCGTTTACAAATAGGTCGTTAGTTTAAAAGATGGAGGCGAATAAAGGTTTAAGAACGATCTTCTAACGCTTGCAAATCATTCGAGACTATTGTTACTATCTTTCACATCGCTTTAAGATTATTTAATCGAAAGTGGATTCGTCTATTTGATGAAATTTATAAGGTTTAATTTATTAAACAAGAGTATACTGGTATGTGTCACCACGTAAATCGAATTTCTAAAGTTTTAAACGGCGCAATATTCTGTCGAAAGTAACGGCATATTAATCTGATTATGAGTTAAAAATTGCTTCAAAATAAGCAGTTTATTTTTAATACGGTTTAATATAAAAATACCTACCTCTTTTGTTATTTTCCTATTATATATACAGTTTATCCTATATAACAATACAATTTTTCTTTCCTTTAACAAACGCCTTAACTGACTTATAAGAAAAAAATCAAGCGTTTAGTAAATAGGATTTAATAATGTTTGCTTTTGTAAAGTTTGAATTTTCAAATTTGAAAATGTTTAGCGTAAGTGTTCACGTGATTGCTCTTTCTACGTCATTGCCAGTCGATGAAGTGGATTGGTGGAAACGGGAAAGTCTTTTACCCTTCTTCCTTCTACAGCTAATGACGTCACGAGCCGTTCTTTGCTATAAAGGCGAAAAGGAAAATAGTATAGTTACAGCCCTTATTCGGTCGAGAAATTGTCACACATTCTCAAAAGTCGCAATGTTTTCGTCAACAGGTAAATACCTTATTCTGATTTTGGTATTGATATCCTTCGCAGCTTCGTTTGCCAGAGAATGGTCCGCCGCCGACAGGAATTTCATTAACAGTCCAGTAAGTTGCTTTTTTATCATTTAAAAAAATTTATAAATCATTATATAATAGAAAAGCATGCTTTTGATCTCTTATATTTTCTTATTCATTAATTTTAAAGATGATTTTAAAATTATATCGAATAAAGAAGTTTAAAATTAATCCAGAATTTGTCTTAACCCGCAACTTAGGAAATAAAGAGGTTAAGTTACTGTTTTCTATTTTTGGTAGTTTATATCGAATTACATATCGCTTTCTATTCTTTCTATATTAAATTTTACAAATATTTGAATAATTTTTAAAGAATTTTAGCATCCAAAAGTAAGTCTTTATTAATAAAAACAATTCACGTTTTGAGGAGTAGATAGATTTACAGGGGCCATCTCTCATTTGGAAAAAAATGCATATTTTAGCAGTAATATCGGTATTTTATATACAATTTCGCAATAAATTATCAATTTACAAACTTTTCATGGATTAACACAAGTCAGTATCCTTTAGAATTATTAATGTGCTTTATTCTTCGAAGAGATAAATATTCCCTTATGAATTTTTTATTGTACTTGATCTACTTAGTTAGAATACAATAATACCATTTTAATGATTGAAATATAATTATTATAGGTTCTTTTATCGTTAATTATTGTAATATTTTAATACATTTTAATCGGATTATAATTAGAAAGTTTTTTCTTTATTTTTTAATTTTAATACAGAAAGAAAATTTTGACTAGAATTTGCTTAATTTTTGTTTGTTTAATTTAACACATTCTAACAAACCTCACGTTCAATTTAATCTTTATTCTTCTCACGTTAAACAAATGAAAGTGATTCTTCGAAAGTAAACATTTCGTTCTTAGCAAGTAATTTATCAAAATGGTTTAAACCGTTAAACAACTTGATCATGCAATTCGGATAGTTTTACAATTATATTCATTTAATTTAATCCTTAAAAGTAATAAAATCCTGTTGATTTTAAATTTATATATTTAAATTTAATTATATTTCGATATATTTATACCTGTTAACTCTTTAACAAAGTTATTATACATATTTTAAATTACCAGTTAATAGATGAAAGTACAAATCTATGATTTAAAAAAATATATTACTGAAGATTAAAATTATTTAAAAGTAAACGTAACTTGATCATGTGCGTATTATCTTTCTAGAAAAATAAAATTTTTTCCCGAAAGATTTGCATTTTTATTTTTTGGTTTCTACTGTTTTCCGACTGAAAGAATTTACCTCGAATCATACTGAGGGATGAAATGAACCGAAAACTTTATAAGGAATGTTTTACATGTTAAGTCAGGTCCGTAAAATTCCAATAATAGATTTTTTTCTAAGTAAACATTAAAAAACCCGCTCTGTTACGGATCAACTGTAACTATCGATTCCAAATTTTATATAAGTTGAACCTATACAAACATTCAAAAACATAAAATAAATTATTAATAGTAAATAAAAAATTTAATCTGTATATAAAATTCAAAGATTAGATTAAAAGATTAGAAAATTCAATGATAAAAGAAAATTCCTTATCATCAAATTTAAACTTCAAATGTAAACATAAAAAAAAAAGTATTAAATTTACTTTCTGGGTAGGAACTAAATTCCTAAATTTAATTTTAAATTTAGGAGCTTTTTCTGTCCGAAATTATATGTTTAGTAACAGGATAAGAAACAATCTTAAAAGGTTTTTTTTCCGTTGCTGATAATCTTTACTTTCACACGGATCATTCTTTTTTTTTATCATTTTTAATAGTATAAATCGGATGTTTACTTATTACGTAAATTAAAACGTTTCTGTCCGAAATTATATGTTTAGTAACAGGATAAGAAACAATCCTAAAAGGTTTTTTTTCCGTTGCTGATAATCTTTACTTTCACAGGGATCATTTTTTTTTTTATCATTTTTAATAGTATAAATCGGATGTTTACTTATTACGTAAATTAAAACATGCAAACTACTTTCACAATGTCAACAAGTTCATTAAATTTACTCTTAAAGATCATTCAAGTCTATTTAATGAGGAACTTTTAACAAAATTGTGTATCTTTCGAGAAATTAAACATTGAAAAGATTCATGCGAAATCATTCAAGTATTCTATTATTATTTTATTCAACTTTTTTCTAGTGTAAAGATAAAAATCCATACGATAAAAATTTTATTTAGAAACACGTTTAATCTCTCTCTTATTTTGTTTCTAAACACTTATAATATCATATTTTTAAAAATATATTTTATAATTATGAAAAATAAAAATTTAATTCTCTCATGTAACTCGTGAGCTTTACTTAAAAATGTATGATAAAAGATATTATTATAACATCATTTTAATGTTTAATATCTGTTTAAATGTGAAAAATTAATAATTATTACTAAATAATAATCATCATCTAGATTTTAAAGAAAATTATCGCATAAATGATACGCAACAGCAACTGATTTTAATTATCAGTCTCTCATTTTTCTGGTTATTCTCTCGTTTCATCTGTTCATTTTTCTGGTTATTTTGTTTTCATAAACATAAAACAATCCGAAATAATTATTTTTATATATTTATTTACTCATAAATGTCATCTCTTTTTTTTTTTATCAATTAAAATTGTAAACTAATTTAATAATTTATTTATCTAAATTAGATATTTTGATGTGTATTGGTGGCAATGAATAAATAAATATTCCCAAAAGTTATTTTGTTTCAATAACAGTAATTAAAAATTACCTTTGGGAGAGAATTACAAATGTTTACTGATTTAATATATATTATATATGATCTTTAAGAATCATATAAAAAACTGGAAATTTGAATATTTTAATGTTTAATCCGCTTTTTGCAGTTTTAAAATTTTATCGTTATAAGAAAATATGTTCATAAAAATAAGCGAAGGAATAATAATAATAAATCCGGATTTTAATTATTTTTATTGAGAAACTATGAATAATATTTAAAGCGATATTTTAAAACTTTATAATAATTTTTTTTGTATTATAAATCTCGCATAGTAGTCGAATTGTAGGATTATCTTTCTTCATTGAAAAATGTTGATAATCTTACTCTTTAATTAGATATGGTACGTTCATCTTCATCTATTGTACTCATTATGTTTAAGATAATTGCATAAACAAAAGGAAATTGTCAGGGATAATTCTGGTAAAGAAAATAACTTTTAGTAAGATTGACGATGATTTGTAAATCCAGGAATTTTCTTCCTCATTTAGATAAATACTGCAATAACGTTAATGAGTTTAAAAAATTAGATTATCTACAGAAAAAATTGCAGTTGTTTCTCTCTTTCTTTAAATAGCGTGACAAAAATTCATGTTTAATTTTTAAGACAAACTTCCAATGATAATACGCTTACATCTATAGAACGATTTATAAAAAAAAAAGAATTGTCGATATTTCATTCGACGTAAGAACTGAGTCATTTAAAATATTATATGTTTTTTAATATATATATTTTTATCTACGTAAAATAATCGCTTATATATATTTTTTACACGTTTTATAAAATTTATATAAATTAAAAATCCGAAGAAAAATATTTTTTCCGAACTAAATTTTTCATTAGACATATTTCTAACAAAACGTCTAATAAGGATTCGTTTGATTTTCTAAAAATTAAAATGGAATTTTAAAAAAACAAAATCTATACGTCATAAACTAAATTATTTTAAAAATATTTTTGTTGTAAATTAATTATTAAATTTAACTGAACTACGATATTTTTTTAATTGATAACAACTGTTAATACATAAATGAGCAATTTCAAAATCTTACTATTTTTTAATTGTTGCTAGTTTTTATGCGAAAGTGAATCAATTCACAAACGTTTTGTTTCTCTATTATTGCTAATCGTTTACGCGAAATTGAAAATATTTCATAATTTTTCAATTTTTTAATTGTTGCTAATCCTTTACGTGAAATGGAACTATTTCATAATTTTTATATTTTTTAATTGTTGCTGATCACTTAAACGAAAGTGAATCATTTTACAAACTTTCCTATTTTATAACTGTTGTTTAGTTTTTTACGCGATATTGAATCATTTCAAAATATTGCCAACTTTTTAAGCTTAATTAAAATATCCTAAAAACTTTCTAGGCTGTTTAATTGTTATAAATTAATCGCCTATAGTAGTTAATTTTAATTTCTTTGTTTTGTAGGAAAGATTTCCCAATATAAAAATCTAAAGATAGATATATAATTTGTTTCTCGATATAAGTTTAACTTCAAAAAAGAACGATGAAGAGAACAAAAAAAAGAAAGATATGTACATCAGTCAGTGAAGAAAATTGTGATGGAGAAACCTGGAATCAAAGAATCTCACATAAAAGATACCCTGTAACACGACACCGTCTGTCGTTTTTCTTTCTTGATTGTTTTCCTAGTTCTTTGATAACAGCAATTTCGGATTGTCCAGCTGTTCAATATTATCAGCTTAAATTTACAACTTTCGGGATATTAGGTCCTTGAAAAAAAATAAATTCTTGAACTTTCTTTAATTAAAAAGATTCTGTCTATCCAGATAGATCTGTTTAATTTTTTTTTCTATAGATGAATTTTAGTTAGGCTTATGTACGTTTGTATTAAAATTTAAATATTTTTAATTGAGTGTACGATTGTTGTGTGTACGTTTATTTAAAATTTAAATATTTTTAATTGAGTACATTTATGTTAGTAAATTCAGGATAGATGATATATTTATAAACGAAGCGTAAAGAATAAATATTATACACGTCTGAGAAATGGAAGAAAACATATCTATTATGGTTGACAGTTTATGAGAATGTGACTGGTCATGCAAGCTGACTCTTTATCACTAGTTTAACAGCTGGAAGCAGACAATAAAATGCAACTTCCACTTTTAGCAGATAATAAATTTTTGTTAATGTTTTGTTTTTGGTTTTCTGAGATAGCTCGTTTTGTTCCATCGACATGACGTTTGAAGAATTGAATCGAGCTTCCTTTTACTTAATGTTGTTTACTGTCAAAAACCGTTTTTGTAAAGTGTTGTAAACTGTCAAAATCAACTGGGAATTTTTGCATTATTTAATTAAATAATCAAGTAGAGAATCAGAATTTTATGTATAATTTAAAATCTTTTTTTTTTGAAATTTTATTAACTGAAGAATTTTTTGCCTGTGAAAGGTTGTTTCTTTTGTGGTCATTGAAATTCAACACTCGCGTAAATATTTGCATATTATTATCCTGGGTGAATAGCCTTTTTAGTTTGTTTTCATGAACAAAATGTTTAAAATGCGTGAAAAGGAATGTAACAAAAACATGTGATAAATTAAAATTTTTATGGCATAACTCATCATATTATATGACGTAATCTTTAAAGAAAACATTTTGATATTAAAATAATATATATATATATTTTACTAAAATCTCATAGATACTTAAAAGTGACACTTCAAAAATTGTTATGAATTAATTCATTAAATTTGTAAAATTTACGAATATTTTTATCTTGATTAAACTACTGTTAAAACAAAAATTATGCTTTTGTTGTTATTAAAAAATTAATTACCTGGCTTTTTATCAAGCTAACTAGGTTAGTAATTCTAAAGAATAAAAATCATTCTAAAACAGGAGAATGTCATCTGTATTTGACATAAACTTAACATATTAATTGTATAAAACTAATTAATAATTCTTCTCTTCTTCCAGGAAGGGCAAATGATGCTGAATCGATTGGAGATGTTTTTGTCTAATAGAGAACGCAACTACCCATGGTCGGATATGGAAAATGATTCAGGAAGAGCAACATCCAAAAGGCAAATCCGTTATCATCAGTGCTACTTCAATCCCATTTCTTGTTTCCGTCGAAGAAAGTGAAGAGTATTCAACTACGGCTCTTCTTTAGAGATGTATACACCCACGGCTCTAAATAATGTATTCATATTTGCTGAATAATCCTCATAATAATGTTTTAATCTAATTTTTTTGTGTCTTTATACTATGAAGTATTATAGATTAATAGTAAAATAATGATTAAAAAAACAAGAAAAAAAATATATATATATATATATATTTGTCAATGTCATCATCAGATGGAAATTTTGTGAATGAGATGTACTAGTGTTCCATTTCCCGCTGAACACATTAAAATATTTTTACGTCTGATTTTTGTCATTAAATATTCAATCAAATGCACATGCACATGTTTATCTTTTTGGTGATTTTTTTTTTCGGATGCTTACAATGAACAAAGAATTTGGGGGTTTTGTAAGCAAACCGAAAAATATCCTTTCATAGAATCCGCTGTTAGAAAAGTTAACTGATTTTTTTTAACAATCAATTAAATGCATGCCACTTGTTTAATCTATTCAACATTTTTTTAATAACAAACTTATTTTGATCCTTTAAAATAAATCAAATATTTCCATTAAGAATAAAAGAAATATATATATATTAAAAATAACATAAGCTCGGAAGAAAGTATAAAATTTTCTATATATTTCATGTTAAATAAATAAAATAAAATAAAAATAATTCGATAAGCTCTACAACTTTACAGAAATATTCAATTTAAAACTGCATAATGGATAAATCTAGAGAAAAATCGAATAGCGAATAAAATAACTAGCATATAATAAGCTTAAGAAGTCATTGTGTTGATTCACTAGGGATCAATAATTAAACTTTACGTTCTTCTAAAGGAATAATAAATTCGTGAAAAATAACTTAAAATACGGATTTTAGAATACAAAAATTCTTTATATAACTCTATTCGGTACAGTTTTTATTATTATGTAGACTCTAAATAACGTTTCGTAAAGTAGTAAACACTTATTCGCTTGCCGATGCGCTCGCTATACCATTTATGTTCTTGTATACGGTACTGCATACTTTCAACTTTGCCAATGAAAAAAAAAAAAAACTGAAATATTATTTTTTAACTTGTGTAGGCTTGTTATTTCAAAAACTTATTCAGTTGTACAATAAAAACGCAGAGACGTTTTGACAGTTGGATAAGTGCCTTCTGTGAGGAAGACACGTCCAACTTCCAGAGAAGAGAATAAAAAAAAAAACTAAAAAAATTCGAACGATAACTTTATTTATTAAAAATATATCGAATAGTAAACTTTTAAACAGAATAAGCTTTTTGAATAAATGAATAAATCGGGGAAAAAACAGTTAAACTATACTTACTGAAAATAATAATAATAAAAAATCTTTAATATACGAGAAAGCATTGAATAAAATGCTGTTTTGTAGTTTTCATAATAACTCCCATATATTTTCGGTAGTTTGTGTTTTGCCTATAAAATGTTCTAAGGGCATAAATAGCTTTTATTGAGCAATCGGTTTGATATCCTATTCCCCCGAGCGCTTCAATTATCGTATCCGTTAATATGATATGTAGATTTTAAAATATGCTGTCATGGCATAATAAATAAACACTTAAACATGTTAATTACTTGAATAACTTACTGAAAATTTTCTCATTTAAAATTTATGAATTTAAAACATATTCGTTTTATTTAACTTTCACGTATCGATTTGTTATTCGTCTGATTTATTTTATGTCGCCATCTGTTGATAAAAATAATAATTAATTTATGGACTATCGACTTTGTTTTAAAAAAATATATCGTTAAACAAATTCGATTTAAATATGTAATTAAATTCAAAATTTTTAAATAGTATTAATAACATCGAATTTTGTGAAAAACAAAGTCGTAATTACTATAATGTTGCGATTACATATTTATAGAAAAATTTTGTATGAAGTAAATAGTTTCAGACTGTGTAAATAGATGGCAGCATAGTAAGAAAAAATTGTAAAGAAAGTGATTTAGTAATTTCACGTGTATCAATTTTATTGCAATGTTTCTGAGATATTAATGCAATTTTGCACTTATAACTAAATAATTAAATGTTTATGAGGCAAAATACGACTTAAACAAAAAAAGAATAAGCATTATTATGAAAATCGATTAATTCTATCTTTCGTAATCGATTTTAACTATTTATATTAACTGTGTAGTTTTTATAAATAATTTTAAAGACTTTTATCCGTTTAACGCATACCATTATTGTCTTCATGGCATATAAAACGTAGAAATCTTTAAATTTAACAATTTATCAGGCGTATATCTCAACATTAAACAGAGTTACAGATCATCAATTAAATGTAACAAAAACAATTCTTCGCTCTAGTTCTCGCAATATAAGAACAGAAATTAATTAATACCGTTTTTGTTACCATAAAGAATTTTATCAGTGCTATATAAAGCATATTAAATAATCCATAACGTTTGATGTACACTTGATGTTTCTATATATATAGAAAACATCTAACTTTACAATTAGACTTCTATAAATCTTGTTATTTTTTATCTTTTCCTGTAATAAAATATAGATTTTTAGCGATATTATTTAACTCTGTATCACTTCCTGATACAGAAATTAAGAGAGTAGGACGTACAGCATCTTATAAAGTGGTCTACAAAGTTAACAAGAGAAATGTTTATTAAATTTTGTGTATATATATAGATATATAAAACTCGAGTGTCGAATGTTTCCTCGATTCAGTTATTTATTTTTCTACGTTTTTAATCATAATAACGCGAATCTCTTCAGTCCGGAAAATATCGGAAGTTTCATCAGTATAACTACTCTTTGCTTCCACCCGAATTATCATCAGATAAATTTCTGTATAACGAGCTATTAGTATTTTACTTTTCGAGTTCTGATAGCATCTACTTATACTTTTTTTCAGTTAGGAAAATAATTAAATATCTTATTTTATTCTCGATTATTTAAACAAAAATTTTATTGTGTGTAAAAATAGCTTAAGAATTCTGGGTAAAACGGATCGAATCTCTGAAACTATTGTGGATAGAAATATAAACAATCGTATTTAGGTTAGTTCGTTTGTCGACAGAAGTACAGATAAGTTCTATATGTTATATTCATTGTATTATAGATAATATAGATACAATATGTCCTCGATTATACTGACGTAAATGGAACAAAGGTCTGCTGTAAAATCGATTGTACCAGATAACAGAATTCTTAACTATAGTACTTATTCGATCATTTTTTGTTCGCCTGTCAAAACGGTTTGATTTATTTTCAAATCTATTATATTGTAAATATATATATATATATATTAAAAGAAGTTAAAATACTTAGCAATTAATGTATTTCCACATTTTGGATCCAATTAAACTCTTCCAGACATTTTAACAGCGATTAGAAGACAACACTTTTTTTAAGGTTTCCAGTTAAAATCATTTCCTCGAAGGAAAAAATTTGAATGTTAATAATGATAATAAAGCTTAAATGTTGATTATAATCGAGTCGAATAATCGAATTATTATTGTCGTTCTTTATAATGGATATTAAAAATTTTTTTAACTATCGTTATGACAAATTTATGCCACTTTTTGACTATGTACTTAATATCTAGCAGTTAATTAAGTTAGCAGCAATAATTATGGAGTTTAAAAATAATTTATGGTTTTATAGTTCGGGGTAAAACGGATCACGTCCCTCAATCTGTGTTTATTAACCATAAAATTGGCCATCTCCATATAATTTTATTGTATTATATCAACTTTACAGCACTGTATAAAATCCAGTTGACTTTCCTATGTCAACATTAAGGAAAACTATGTTAATTCATACAGAAAGTGAGGGAGAAAATAGATGTTTATAATATAATTTGTTATTGATTTAAGTAGAAATTATTCTCCTTCAAACAAACTTTCATTACGCTTCAATTATTCGAATTTGCATCGACGTAAGTAAAAATATCAAAAATAGAAATTTTAAAATTTATTGTAATTTATTCGATAGGCCTACACTTGAATAATTTGCATTTTATCTAACGAGTAAACGTCTCGATTGTTTTAAGCTATCATTTACCGATTCGACGAAACGAATCTATAGTAATAAAGGAACATAACATTCCTTGGTGGTTTCATTAATTCTGTATGCGTGTGGGATATAGGTCCTACATAATTAGAGAATAAAATTACAACTTCTTATCCTAATAATATTAATAGCTTAAAATTCCAATTTTTAATAGTATACATATTATGTTCCGCATTGATGTTGAATGTATGAAGATTTATATATCATCACTGCCATAATCAATTATTCTGTTTAAGTTAGACTGAAATCTCTAGCGTGGGAGGACGAGGAGGATGATGATTCCTGTAAAATTGTTATTTATTGTCGCTAAATGTTGTCATATACTTGATCGACCGTAAATAGATTTTTCGAACAATTTTTAGCAACATTGGAGACTGTCTGGCGAAACATAAGGTGAAAATTCTGTAGGGGTAAAACGGGACACCAGACATTGTTAAAATATATTTTAAACGTTTTTTTTTTAAATCATTTATAACATAATTTATTTTAGACTATTGCGTCTTAGAGAAGACCACATTTTTAAAGTTTTTTTTCTTTTTTTATTTGTTAATTTTCTTCTTTGAGTAACTTAAACTCCGTTCTAAATTTTTGTTAATCTTTTGAAGAATAAAGCTTCGACATAAACTAATTGATCTACAAATAGTACGATATACCATGAACCAAATAATCCTGTTAAGAGTTTGACAAATGGGACAAAACAGATCGATATTTTGTGTTATTAAAAATAAAAATTCTGTCCTTATATACCTCTCTTTCTAGTTCAACTTATACAATTAGTATTTCTTTTAATCCTCAATCGTCCGTTTTTATTATTTTTGTTTTCGCCGATAAAAACTGTTTAAACTCATTTAGTTATCTTCATTAAATATTAAATAATGTTTATCTACAAAGATTTAAATAAATATTTGAATTTTTCATCATATAAAATTGCATGCTTAGATGCCATTTGTTCTGTTTAGAATGACGAATGCCTAATAAAAACAAAACAAAAAACAGTCTGTTAGACGGTCTATATGATTTCATAAATTCACCAAAATCACGATTTAAGATAATATATGCTAGATCATATTGTATTTAATATAAATAATCCGATAATATTCGAAAATATTATTGTTTTATTAATTATTTTCGTGTGCCGGGGTAAAGCGGATCAGAGTTATAAATAATTTTTTTTTTATTATTAAGAAAACAACTTTTTAGATTATTTTAACTGTATAAAATATTAAAAAATTAATTGTTTATTGTAAAAAAAGTGTTTAATTTCTTCAAATCTGTAAAAAAATTAATTAAAAAAAAGTAAAAATAATATTCATTGTAGTCAATATATTGCAATGCTGTTTCACTTCTGTTTTATTTACAAAGTGAATTTTTTTCTTTATTAATTTTTGGAATATTTATCACATTATAAATTAAAATTTATGAGAATAAGTGGATAACATTGATATATCCTTTAATATTACAAGTATTCTACAAGGAAGAGAGAGAGAGGAAAGAAATCAATCAAATAATTTACAAGTGATTTAAAAATTATTCAGCACTTTTAAAGAAGATGGATGGAAAAAATTTTTGATGTAGTTTCACTTTTCAATTACTTGAGACGATTCGGTCGAACTGTAAAAATATATTTTATAATATTTTTTTTTGTTTGTTTGATTTTTATAACATTCAAAATATTTTATGCAACTGCCTATACGTACATTTTTTTTTAAATACGACATCCTTGTTTTTGTTTTGTATTAATTTAACGAATCATTTTCGTCGAAAACAGGAAACTGCATTAAAGTAGCATCTCCAAAACATTTTTCCTTCTCCTCGCCTCTGAAGTTCCATTTGCTGTCCATTGACAGTTTCTGAACGTAAAGCCTTGTGCAGAGCATGCATTAATTTGTTCAGCAGCATCGTTGATCTCTTGGGTACAATCAGCTATAAAAACAGATTTAACATCATTACTTAATATACCAGAGAAGAAAAAGAAAAAGAAATAAATAATCTATAAAACTACAATAAATTTAAGCTCTAGTATGTATTTCTAGAACAATACGTTAAGAGAAAACAAAGATTCGTGATGCTTGGTTACTCGTTGCTACAGAGTCAAAGGGGATTAAACAATTTAATGATGAAAAAACACGATATTGTTTATATTGGGATTATTAATGATTTTGTTGTTCTTACTATTTCCTTTTCCTAGACGCACGGCGGCAGACAGAAATACTTTATATGTTTATATATATAAAAGAAATACGCCATAAAATTACACAACGTTGTCAAATCTTTGACATTTGCGTAAACCTATATTTCAACTTTATTTATCGAGTAGAAAATTTCATCAGAGTGCTGTCCACAAATATTTAATGATCGAAATAAAGTCGATTTTTAGAACTTTAACTTGACTTGAATAAACACAGGCGTCGGTAATCTGTAATTTCATCATTTTTATATATCGAATCAGAAATTTAATAAACTACACGACTATTTTTTTAATTGATGTTAAGGATTTGAAAACAGATGCAAACAGGAAGATTACGACATTAAAGTTTATCTAGTTAATCTGCTTTTCCACTTATTAGCGTGTTATGTTTCATCAAAGCTGTTTCGAATTAACTAACTTCATCAATCCAATTGTCTAATTTCTTTAGGGAAACACTTAAAATCTACAACGTTCCTGCGGTGTTAATGCATTCCCGCTGCGACATTCTCAATCGCATTTATGATTAATACAGTTACAGTTATCTCTTCTCAGATTTTAAGAAGTTTTCTGTGAGAGAAAAACAGTGGATCGAATAGACTAGTCGTGTGCAAAACAAAGGATGACGTCGAATCAACTTATACTTCTTTGTTTATACAGTTCAGGTGTCATCTTTCTTATTATCTTGTTGAGTAAAGCGCTATTTAAAATGCTAGGTTTGAATTTCATTAACGTATCTCCTACCAAACTTTTAAAAGTTCAGTCGGATAATCTTGGCAATTTAAACTTCATAGTAGAATAAACATTAAATATTTATAAAATCATGACATTTTTGTAGATTTATACGTACATATTTATATAAAATAATATGCATATATATATATGGGTGTGCCTACGAATAAACACATTGTTTTCGACTTGGCTTATTTATAAAAAAAAATTAGAAGATAATGTACATGTGCAATGCTTTCTAGACGCGATAAATATTGTTATGTGATATATACCTTTCACAAATAATATTGCACGCCTTCAAAATGAATTATTATTTGAACGCCTACGAAGCCTACAAAGTGTTTCAGCAACAATTCTTTAACAAATTATGAGCTTTGAACTGGATAAACATAATCATCTAAATGGATTTTATTTGTAATCTTTAAAACAAACTTACTTATCAAAACACGCTCGTTATATGTTTGGTTTCCATATTTGCATTGTTATCCCGTTTCGAGTGTGTTTATTTCTAACTTTTAATGGCGAAAGTAGGAACGAAGTTTACTTATAACATTTCGATTTTCTTACATTAATCAACGTGTTTATTTCCCAAATTTTCTTTCAATTAATTGTACTTATTGGCCAGTCACACCAATCAACTATAATGACGGATCATCCTGTACATGTTGCTTTTCCGTAAGGAAGTAAGGCGTGAAGCGAAGATAGCTTTACAGGCGCAAAATATTTTTATTTTTGCTTGTTTTTGATGTAAATTTAGAACTGAAAAAAAAATTAATTTTTTTTTTGTTCTAAATTAATATATATATATATATAAGTATTTATTTATTTATAAAGATTAAAAGCTTAAATGTGTTAATAACTGTCAACAAAATTGTCCTGAAATCAATGCTTATAAGTAACAAACGATAATTTTTCTAGTTCCGAATCCATTTATATTTCAAAAATCATTATATTTAACTGAAATATTGTCAGGAGTCATAGCGAAGATTTTGTCAATTGACGTAACTATAAGTGACAAGTTAAATTCTCAAGTTCTGCAAATTCTAATGGCGGATATAGAGGAAACGTTAGTAATACCCATAGAAAATAATATTTTCAAAAGTTTTATGCATTATTAGATTTAATAGCTTCTTTATGATGCAACAGATACTTCCAGTCTCTGATATTTTAATATAATAATGATTTTTATTAAAGCTATAGTATCAATAATTGAGTAAGTAGGAAATAAAATTTTTAAAGAAGATTAAAAAGAAATCTTTAATTTCACCGTTTTAGTTTTTAAATGCAGTTAGAAATTATTTCAGATGCTGAAAAAAATAATAAATTTATCTGA
>AYEL01073860.1:0-21385 GCA_000484575.1 Olivierus martensii
TTATTGAGTCTTGGTTCTAAGTCGGTTGAATGTATCCTTAACATCGCTTGTAAAAGTTCATCAGTTAATTTTGATCTCAATTTGGACTTATTAATACTCACATGATTGAAAACTTTACTTTACAGGTCTTAGGCTGGTATTGTGTGTTCGCTTGAGTTCAACTCAACCCTCACTTAACCGAAGTGTCACTTGATAATTAAAATGGTTTAATAAAAAATTAACTTAATAATAGAAAGAATTTATCATAATTACCAGTATATATAAATTTAATCTCTAAATGGAAATATCTATTATTTAATTACAATTAAAAAATATTCTGAGATCATTATTGCTTTTTTATAAGAATTAACTTCAGTAATTTTCCATTCATGTAACTCAATAAGAAAAAATCATCCTTGTTAATTTTATGCTTTATTAACACTTTGTTTCTTAAGGGGATTGCAAATTTAAATCACTGCCAAAAACTGGCATTTTACAATATTTTTGTCATTTCATATAAATCAGTCTGGTTACTTTATGGTTGGAAAAATTTTTGATTTTTTATTATAAAAATCAAGAGGATCATATAATAAAACAAAATGATTCTTATATTATATTTATAATTAATTAATAATAAATTTATAATTAATTATTTCAAAAAAGCAATAATTGATGCTTAGATGATATGATAACAGCAAATTTGAATACAGTCAATTCTCTCTATTCGTGGTAGTTACATTCTGTAAATTCTTCATGAATACTGAATTAGCGAATAGTGAACCATTGTATCAATGGTATATATAGAGTTAGGTTCCTGCATACCTTTCTTCCCAACATTTTCATATTTGGTTTATGTGTGTTTTTCTGTTTCCAGACACCTTACTTAATATGTATTACATTACTTACAAATAATTACAGTATATGCAGTATATAACACTATATACAGTATTATAATTACAATAATCTTTATTTAATTTTTTGAAACATTAAATATGTAGTAAATAAAATTTTATTTTTGACTGATAGTTTTTTGATGTTGCAAGATATTTGATGTGATAGCTGACACATTGTTTTTCTGAACTGCTTTGAAAAATTGTCAGGTCAGCCTTGTCTGCATCACTTTTTGTCTCAGATCTAAAATTTTGGCCTAAATAAAAGGGCGCCTAAATTTGAGGCTGCATTCAAGCATAGGGTCACATTCTTCTATGGAATCTGCTGACGATATGAACAGGCTTTTGGCCTACCTGCAGTCTTTGGAGTGAGCAAGGATAGGTAATGAGAAATTTTCTGGCAAACTGATTCAGAGACTATATTTGGTAACAAACAACTTCCTTTATTACAGAGAGAGAATTTACATTGGTAACAGTATTTTCATCCCTCAGCGGGAGTCCGTGAATAAGTGTGAAAGCTCCGCGAATATCGATTTTGTGGTTACAAATAAATTTTCGCGAATAGTCGAATACGCGAATACAGAATCTGCGAATAATGAGAATTGACTGTACTATAATACAGATATTTCTGAGTTTACAAAGATTATTAGAGCCTCAAAAACTGTTCATCAAGTAAAAATTTGTAAATCGAAAAAAATTCTTTCTCATTAATTCCTATGTAAAAATTTTTGATTGATTTTTGGATACCAGAAAGTCACTGCCAATTTACCTATTGATGTTAAAATACTTCAAAAGCATTAATAATATAAATATAATTATGCAAACTATAATATAATAGTTTATGATAAATATTACCTATTTATCTTATTACTTGCCATTCAACTTTGAATTTCACAACTGCAAAGTGCCAAGTGATCTTCATTTTAAGTCTAATAAGGCAATAATTTTGTCTATCATTATGGTTTTATTTATTAGTAAAAAGTTTTCAAATTTTCATCATGTATTATCTTAGTTATGTATTCTCAAAATTCTTCATTATGCTAAATTATTGGAAAAAATAAAAATAAATCCAATTTTCTGAAAGTTAATATTAATGCTTTCAATTTTTTTATTAAAAATTCATTAATTATAAATTTTGTATGGTAATTATTTTAATAAAATTAATAGACACAAAGCAGTTTATTTAAATCATTACATTGGTTAAATTTAGCATCTTCCAATAGAACAAAAAATACCATCATTTTTCACATTTATATATAGATAAAAAATATACAATATTAGAGATTTATGCATTTGAAATAATGTGCAATCATTGTTTTATAAAGTTAAATAGTATTATATAATTGTTAAAGCCTTTGAAAATGCAATAAATATGTTCCAGTTACTCATATTATCAGTATATAAGTGAGTGTCAGATTCAATACCATATTCACTAATGAATGCAGAAGTGAATTTTATCTTAAAATCAATAGTATATACAGTAAACTTTATATATATCTGATACAACCAATGAAGAAAATAATCAAGAAAAGTATTGATTTAAATTAATTACAGTAGATAATTGATCAAATAATTTTTTTGCAAAAGTGAAAATTTTTGTTCACAAAACAAAAGTGGTATAGATTTTTGCTTTTCTTTAATGGAAGAATACATGTATTTAAAAACTTCAAAAGATTTTATTATAATTGTAAGGAATCATATTTTATTCAGAATATACTAAATACTAATGAATATTAATTTATTTATCATATAGATAAACAAATTAATATTCATTAAATGGAGATTAAATGAAATTTTATAAAGATTTCATACATTTCATGATGGTCTAAGTTTATTATTCATTAATTGCAAAAAAATCAAATTTTTGATACTATAGGGCAAAATTTGCATTAAATTATAATAAAGACATTAGTGTCACAAGTACAGTTACACCAATGCAAAAATTACACAGGAAACTCAATCAATACAGTTTCAAACAAATCTGTATAATATACAAGTTTGGAAGCAAGTGTAAAGGTCATACAGAACAGAGTATTAATGTGTTAAGTCCACAATTTATCAAATAATGGTGATTTCTTATAATTTTAGAAGATTGCATGATGTAAACAGTGTAACTTTATTTTTTTAAACAGGTTTGAAACTGTAGGTTTTTTAGAGAAAACATGCTTTTCATGTTTAGTTTTCAAATTATCATTATTTATTTATTCTTTACCATTATGCAAAAGTTATAGTCCATTGATGAAAATCTAATCAATGGTCTCAAATTCAAATTGAATGCAGGATGAATCTGCAGTTTGAAAGGAAATGATGGGCTTAAATATTTTAAAACAAAACTATGATGAAAAGAAAATATTTATTTGTAATTACTTTTATTTTTTCTTACAAAGATAGAAAGAAATAACATTACATAATTGTGAGATTATAAAACAGTTTTTTATTTTCCACTACTACTTGACACCTGATGATAATGCAAATCTGCTAAAATTTGTAGTTTTGGAGACAAATTACTGGAAACCATTTTCATTAAAGATTGTAGATGTTCATCTGTCAGTTGATTTCTTTTGTTAGATTTATTAATTTTCATCTCGAAAAAAACTGTTTGCATATGTACGCATTCCCAAACAATGCAATTATTTTTATGGCAAAATTTTGTGAGGGATGATTCATAAATGCACAGTAACAAGAGTGAAAGTGGAAGTAGTTATTGATAGTATAGCTCAGGTTGAGTACAGTAAGCTTTAAAACTCTACATTGTTATTTTATTAATATTAAATTTTAATAATTTTCTGACCATAAGATATATTTAAATAAATAACTAAAACATCTTCGTGGGCTGTAAAAATTGCTTTGCAGGCCTGATATGGCCTGCAGACCACCAGTTTGAGACCACTGATCTAGATTACTTTGATCTACTGTGTGTAATTTGTTGTGGATAATGATATTGTCATCAAAGATAGGAGTTTTGTTGACCTGAATTTAGAAGAAAAATTCTCCAATGACAGATTGAACTAAATTTAGATTCAGAACTGAAATTAGAAAGAACATGCACATATGAAATCACATATTTGGACCTAAACATAAAAATTGTAGATGGAGAGCATCATACTAGTGTACATAGGAAAGGAACATACATCCTATGTTTATATACAAAGATTTGAATGAATAATTGCCATGCAAAATCGCTGCCTTTAAATTTTTGCTTTTGAGAACTGAAATGTATTGCAATACACAAGAAACTAAAAAGAAAGAACTACAGTGGATGTTATAGCAAGTATTAACTCATGAGTATAATAGAAATATGATCATAAACTTGAGAAAAAATATTCAGAAAGGAGAAATAAGAAAACATAGCAACAATGGACAAGATGATGATATATAGATGGCTAAATTATTCACTCTCTTAGCAAAAGTGAGAAAAATATTAAAGAAAACACTGAAAAAACTAGTATTCTACTGAAGAATCACTCTGTTTAATTCAACTCATATGAAGATATGCTTGAATTTATCTTCATATGAGTTGCATCTTATAAGCAGAGTTGTTATATTTGGATTATTGTATCCCTATTTAATATAATAAAAAATGACAAAGACCCTATAAAAATTTATAAAAAACCAGGGCTATATAACATTCCAATTACAAAGATTTAGTCTCTGAAGGAAAATACATTAACTATACATCCAGAAATCTTCATACACAGTTGAAAAACAAAAGAAGGCTGTTTTGCTGAATAAACAAAAAGCAGCATTATTGGGAAAATTTATACTTGTGATTTAGAAATTAACTGGGAATAGGCAAAACTATTAAGAATAATAGAAGACCCAAATGAAGGCAAAATTGCTGAAAACATAATAATTTAGAAAAAAAAACTAAAATCTTGAAATGTCTTTAATAAATTGGATCTCTACAACTTAAGCATGGCCTAGAAATGGTGCATCAAGCAAAAAATTAAGCTAAATAATATGACTTAATAATAAAATTGTAAGAAAACTGTATTTTATTAATCAAAAATATAGAACTGAAATTATTTGAATTGCAATGAATTTTGTAATGAAAAATATGTGTAAACATTGTTAACATATATAAATCTACAAATTACTTGTTATTATTAGTATATTTTTTAATAATTTAATTCTCAATCGTTTTAGTTAATTTTATGTAAATCTTACTACTTTGTCACAAATATACATGCAGTTTTGAATTTGCTTTTTGATATTTGTTCAGTGTTCTTATATTTTCTATTTGTGTATAACTGAAAAGGGCTTGTAAACGAGCTGAAATCATTTATATATAATTAATTAAAATTTTCTTCATTGTTAGCCATGCTATAGTGCTGTCTAATTATTAGTTTTTATGGAGTAGCAGAGAAATTAATAAAAGATTCTGTCCATTATGTATATCTATATTTAAACCTTGTTTCTTAAAATAAATTGGAAATCTTATGCCAATCTATTATATCAAATAGTTTGAGAAATATTGATGTATATTATTATTAGAAATTTGAGTATTACAATAACAACAATTCCATTAAAGTAATATCACCCAAAAAGCTATTTTCCTTAAAAAAATAAATATCTACATAAAATTAAACATTGAGAAAATTTTCAGAATGAAAAATTAAATAGTAACAACAATCAAACAATTTATTATCTGTTTATTATTCAAATTTAGCATTGGAATTTTTTGTTTTTATTTTAAGTAATTTCTCTCTCTTCATTTCTTTTTTTAATATTCAATAGCACATTTTGTCCCAATGTACGTTATGTAATTTTTTTATTTATTTAAAATATGGAAGGTGATCAATTTTTTATCTTTATTTTTTATTCAAAAGTGTTTGTGCAAATATTCGTATTATTTTTTATTTTTTTAATTTATAAAAATTTATAAGAATATTTGTTTCTGTTGCATACAGGTTTTTCTATTCTAAATTTTTGATTTTGTATGACTAACATTTTTTAATACAGTGGTACCTCAGTATATGTCCACTTTGGAATAAGTCCAACTTGGTATACATCCTGTTTGGATACGAAAAATTTTGCTAGGTATACGACCGACTCGCGTGCTAGAATTTATACGAGTCTGTTATGTGTGTTCACTTGAAAAACACGTTTCTTATATGAAAATTATAACAAATCGTAACAGCATAACATTATGATGTGTTGTATTTCCGAAACATCCCGAGGAGAAGGCAGAAGCAAAGTTCTTTGGATAGATTTTTAGTAAAAGTCAAACCTGGTGAGCCTCAACAAGGTTCAAGTAGGGAAAAGAGACAGAAAATAGAAAGAGAAAAAAACTTCAGCATTTCAGATTCCTGAAGTTTTATTGGAAGCGGACTCTCCTTCCAAACAATAACATCTCCTCTTCCTCCCTTCTCAGCACCATCCTAATAGGCATTCGACTCTTCTTAGCAATGTAGTGAGGTTAAATTTTCATTTATTTCATCCACTGTAATTGCTTTTGTATTTTATTATTTATAGTATTAAGCAATGTTTAAATTATTTTATTCAACCTCATCAATGTATAATATGACAATAACTATAGGATTTTTTTTTCATGAAAATGGATTAATCATTTTCTCTTTATTTCTTATGAAAAAAATTTGTTTGATATACATCTTGTTTGGTATAAGTCCAAGGATCTAGAACAGATTAAAGACATATATCGAGGTACCACTGTAAGAGGATAGATCTTAATCCTTCAAATTTTGTTTTTTATATTTGAAATTTTATTTAAATTTATTTAATTTGTTTTTATCAAATTTAGATTTACTTGTGGATTTATTAGATTATTATTATAGATTCCTAAAATTTCTATATTGATTATTTTTATCTAATAATATAATTAACAGCACTAAGGCAGGAATATTTTCCTGCCTTAGTGCTGTTAATTATATTTTTAACTTATTGGCAGTGTAATAGAGAACTTATATTTTTATCTAATTTTGAATATCATTTTGAAGGAAAAAATGCATATTTTCCATGATTTTTCTCATGAATTTATTCATTATTTTGAAAAAGTTACTGTATTTTCTTTTTTTTTTAGAAGAATTAAAATTTATATTACTATTCTTTAATGACATTCTTTAAAAAATTTCTTTGAAAAATTTTTGACAATGATTGAAACTTAAAAGATAATGAAAAAAATCTAAGTATAAAAATTATGGATTTTTATTGATTATAGCTTGCTATTACTATTTGAAAATCTTTTTATTTCCATCTCCTCCATTTTTTGATCTCTATGACTAAAACGAGTTTTTTAGTCATAGAGATTGAAAAATGACACCCTAACCATTTTTTCAACGTGATGTCACATGCATATATGATTCCCTTCTCCTATATTATTCATCGTCACAAATCTACTACTCATGCTACTATTTCCTTTTCCCTAACAGCATGACGAAAAATATGAATGAAATATATATTTGATACCATTGTTGATCGTTATTAACTTATTTTTATTGTGTTTATAATCTATATTCAGCTGATTTACTTAAGTTTTGCCTACTATTAAAACATTCCAATTAATATTCGTGAGTGTTAAGTTAAGTTAAGTTTCCATAGTTAAGTTTCCATTGGAAACCCCAGAGTTCACCCCTGAAAGTTTGCCGTTACCCAAACTTTTGCTTCCAAAAGTCTGATTTTTGGATCTTCGTTCTGGAAAATGGAAACGTTCATTCACTAAACTGTGATTTGGCGGTTGATAAAGCTCCGACATTAACGTCAGTCTGAAATTTATTCAGTATTATTGATATAATAATAAATTTATTTACTTAAGATTATGTTGTGGTTTCTATAAACACAAATAAAACATACTTGAAATTTTTAAGCATCATTTTTCTCACTGAAAATAGATAAATGCACACAGGAAACGTGTACGTTTATATCAGTGGTTCTAAATCACTGTGCCACAACACACTAGTGTGCCGCGAGAAATTAAGAATGAATTGAATGTATGTAATTGTATAAATCATATATATTAATAGCGAAACGTGGTTGGCTGGATATCCCTTTTGCAGTCGAAATACTGTACCGATTCCTATAAATAGGATATCGTTAGAAAAATCTAACCCTCAAATTTCTGCGACAACCAAAATTTTTTGTCGTTATTCATAATTTAAAAATTAAGGAATAAAGATTAAATTTAAATTATAGTTTCTCTAAAAAGATAAAATCCGCAGGTGGCGTTATAACTTAATAAGGGTCGCCATTTAACGATCCCGTGTACGAGTATGTCTGTAATCTGAATGTAATAAATAAGAATAAATACAGTCAAACCTGTTTTTATGCGGTCGGTTTTTGTGCGTTATTTTTTTTAATTACATTTTTTAATTAATTTTTATTCGTTATATGCATTTGATGGAATGTTTTTTATATACTGCACAAAAAAATTGCACATAAAAATCGCACAAAAAAAAAATATCGCACAAAAACCGACCGCATAAAAACAGGTTTGACTGTATAATAATCTGTTAAAAAAATTCGTTGTTAAATCTAAATTATTTAAAATATTTCGGTGTGCCGCCAAATTTTAAAATATTAAAATGTGTTCCTCAACAAAAAAAAAAGGCTGAGAACCACTGGTTTATATGTTAGAAATCTTAACAATAATATTAAGCTATTTTAGTTGATATAACAATAATTATAGTAGGGTAAATTAAAAAGACACGTTTAAATTTTAATTTCTAAACGTGTCATTTCTTAAAGGAGCTTTTTAAAAGTTCCTTTAAGAATGATACATTTAAAAAATAAAAATATCTCATATATGAAGGTAAACAATAATGTTATAAATTTAAATCTTGATATATTAGCAATAAAATATTCAAATTGTATACGTATATGAAACGATTTACTTTTTAAAAAATAATTATAAAATAGAGTAATTAAAACTGGATGTACGATATTTTTTTCTTTATAGTTTCCAGTTCAGATAGCGACTTTTATAAAGTTGAAATTCAAGATATGATAAGAAAAAAGTATGGATGCTTTATAGATAGAGCTAAGTAGATATAAAAATCTACTTCGAAATTATCTATCAGTAAATTTTAAGCAGGAAATCCAAGCATAAATCTGTAGTTAAAGTTTGTATACAGTATTTAATTTCAATTTTCTTTTTATATTCTTTGCTAAGATTCTACTTTGACTGCCTCGCATTTTCGCGTCTGATCTCACTGGTTAGTGCGAGGTGTCTATGAATAATAATTCGCGTTATAGCACGTCTTTATGTCTGTCGCTTTTTTTTGTGCTCGATAAAGTAAACCATGCATGTTAACATCTACTTTATCGAATATAATACACTTCCTGGACATTGTGTAGATGTTAATATGCATGTGAACATCTACTTTATCGAGAACGAAAAAATATATAATTTTTAAATATGCATTCAAATGCATATTAACATCAATTTTAATATGTGCACGCGGCCCCGTATGGCAGTCAAAATAGAATCCTACCGCATCTCCTCTCTCCCTTCTATGATTTAACCCTTTAAAGCTAGCCAATCACCATCGCGTACACAAAGCGTCACGACGCGTCGCCTTGCCAGGACGCGTCACTCTCCTACTGACTACCGGGCTAGTAAGAAGGCGAGCGACGCAATGCGACGCGTCTTGGCAACGCGACGCATCGCAACACTTTGTGTACTCGATGGTGATTAGCTAGCTGTAAAGGGTTAATGAAAACACTAATAACGAAAACAAACTTCTATCCTAATAAAAAAAATTAATCAACGCAGTACTTACATGGCGAACACAACGGATTAGCCGTATAAAAATCGGGAAATAACATTCCTTCCGAAGTCATTTTATCTAAATTTGGAGTTTCCTTATTAGGCTCTCCGAACACTCCTAAATCACCCCAACCCATCTGCAGATTTTAGGAAGAAAAAAATGAACATTTGCATACAGAATAGGCAGAAAAATTGTTGGATTAATTATAACTGCTTACATCATCCATCAACATGATGATAAAGTTTGGCGATCGGCAATTTGCGATGTACAATTTGGTAACAAAAATAGTCAACACGTAGAGAAACATTTTGTGCCGTTTGAATTTCACTTAATAACACTGAATAACACGGATAAAGATTATTATTTAATATAGTACAGTACTTCACGAAACGAACTTTGGTTATAAACAAGATAGAGATGTTAAAGGTCGATCGCTCAGATACAAAACATCAAATATAAAAGTTAAAATTCGTATTGTCAAAATACGATTTTGATACGAATATAATACACTTCCTGAACTTTGTGCGACAAATTTAAAGTCATTTCCCGTTTTAGAATCAGGAAAATCACATAAATCGATATTCAGTATTCAGCATGATACAAATAAATGATATAATTTTTTTTAAATTTTTAACAATAACGAACTTCAATATTCTAAACAATTCCTATCTTTTTTTTTTAAACTGTAACTAGTAAAAATTAAATTTTATACTTTTTACTATATTATATTTCCGCCATTACTTAATAGACTGCTTTAAATATAAATTTTCAGAATGCTATGAAACTGTGTACAGTCCTCTGATTAACGCGAATTTCAAAATAGGATCAGTTTTCAGTAACATATTTAATATAAAATTTTCAAATTTTTAAAATATTTACATTCTAACCAGCTTAAAATATTTATTACATAGAAACAAAAATAAAATATAATTAGTAAATAGAACAATTTCATTTTTATTTAACTAAACAACACTAGCAATGAATTTATCCGAAGAATATTTCATATACAGGTAACTCTCAACAACACGGCATTTTTTAGGAATCTATCTACCGTGTTATACGAGGATTACCTGTACTGTATTTTTTTACATCTATTATTAAAGTATTGAATATTTTATTTTCTCTGGTTTAGGGAAATTATCATCATCAATGATATCGAAACTAGTTACCTGTTCTGTATTTTTTTTTACATCTATTATTAAAATATTGAATATTTTATTTTCTCTGGTTTAGGGAAATTATCATCATCAATGATATCGAAACTATGATGATAGCAATGGTGTCATTCAGCCGGTTCCCTTGAAAATTTAATCGGGATCGGATCGGCGAGCCTTTTTTTTGCCAACAGATGACGCCACACTCCATTCTGGAAGAATACTATGTGGCAAAAAACACCCTTCCACAGGTTGCCCACCCCTGAGGAGGGTTTCAGCCGGATTGTGGAGGACGAGGATCGTCGGGCCGGACTCGGATCCCATGATAAATACTTTCAAGGGGCGGGACCCGAGACTCGAACTTGGGTCTCCAGAATGGAAAGCCGAAACGTTTCCTCGCGACCAATCCGGCCGACTCGGCAAACCGCTTGTTATGGAGATAGAAAACAAAAAAATCGCAGTTAAATTCTTGTGAGCTTGTTAAAGAATAAAAATATGTACTAAAATAGCATTACAATAGCATCGTACCCATTTTAAATATTATTTTATGATTAGTTGCAAATAATTTTTTTTAGAGAAAAAATAAACGGAACCGGTTGTTAATTGTTTTGAATGACTGCACGGGGTAATAGTGATATAGTTATTTCTAACATATATTCAATGTATTAAATAGAATTTGATAGTTCTAAGAAACATGTATAAAGTATTTACAGTATATTGTTAGGCTTTTTAATATCTATACTGTACAATAGTTGTAATCGTCATCGGAGGAAAAAGCACTAGCTAAACCCTCCATATCAAGAAGTGAAGAACAAGAAGAATAGTTGTAATTAAAAGAAAAACGTAAACAATTGTATTGTTCCGTATCAGCTAGTGTATTATAAACTATAATATAAATAGTGTAGATTTAAATACTTTTAATAACAAATATATATACACTGTATACAATAGGCCGGATGGCGGCGTGTTAAAGTATCCGCTTACTACATTTTTTTTTTTGTTAACAGATGACGCCACTTTCCATTTAGGGAGAATACTAAGTGACGGGGTGAAACAAGCTCTTCCACAGGCTGCCCACCCCTGCGGAGGGGTCAGCTGGATTGTGGAGGGCGGGGATCGACGGGCCGGGCCCGGACCCCATGATAAATATTTTCAAGGGGTGGGACCCGAGACTCGAACCCGGGTCCTCCAGAGTGGAAAGCCGAAGCGTTTCCAAGCGGCCAATCCGGCCGACCCGCTTACTACATTGTCGGGTTCAAATCCGGATCCTACATCTATATTTTTTCAGGAAAGAGACCCCTTCCTGAGAAAATATAGATGTGGGATCCGGATTTGAACCCGACTGTTGAACCCCATCCTTCAACCTTCCAATTAATCCTATCATGGGTGTTGGCCAGACTGTGGTGGGCTCTATAAATGGCCGCCGCTAGGTAAATAATATCCCGTGAGGATATAGCGGCTTAAACAAAACTACCTAACTTGTATCAAGTGTTGTCGTATAAACAATAGGTCTATAAATAATGTTTTTGAAGACAATAAATAATCTATGGCCAAACTTACTAATATTCTAAAATTAAACTAACAAATTTAAACATGGGCGTCTCACTGTAAATCAAAGTTATGGTTAAACGGAGAGACTTGAGCTTTTCAAATTTTGTACACGTATTATAAAAGTAATAATTTATAACTTAAGCAAAAAAAAATTGAAAACATTTCAAAATTTCCAAGCGTGAGGGATAATATACGGAAACGGGGAAAAAATTACTTAGAAGCTTTTAAGAATCTCAGGGGTGGTATAAAATTGTGCGCACAGTTTATATAGTTGTGAAACTTTGATTTATAATTTATAAATATACCTAAAATACGAAAGACACTGATCAAACAGGATACAGTAATTTTATTTGTTTATGTTTCACTCATTCAATACTTAATTCAAATTTTTGCTTTCTTTAGAAAGATTTCCTGGATAGCGTTGAACCATATATTGCTTTTGCATCAATTAAATTTCTCTATTGATTTTATGATTCTTTCCATTTTATTTATATTAAATGGTGGAACCATTTCAATGCCCATCACTTGTCGCCCATATCCATAGTGGAATCAGTGTAAAATGAAATTAGGAGTTCAACAGGCCGGGTCGAGACTATTTTGAAAAATCCAGAGGGAACATGAAGTTAAACTAATCTCCAGAGATTAAGTTAAGTTAGAGAGAGCTGAACTTCCATACTTCCATCGCAAAGGGCATTCAAGCATGCCTACTAAATAATTTAAAAATAATTTCGGATTTATTATTGGACTTGACGCGATTGTTCAACCTACTAGTTGAGTAATTATGAGAAGTGAAATTCATCTGAAAATCATAACTAATCATTACTTATCGAGATTTTTATTTCGAAATATGATATATCTTATTTTATCTTAATTGAATCAATAATTTGGAAGGAATAAAAATTAATTTTTTTTTCATAAAATATTTATTTGTATATCATTATAAAGATTTTTTACGTTGATTTTAAAAATATTATTGATTTCTTCTATGCTGATTCTTAGAATAAGCATTAAATTTCTACTAGAAGACAGGGAATCGAATCCGAGTCCACATCTTGGAAAATTTTCATATGAGATCTAAATTTCTCAAATAATTTTCGTTCTTCACAATTGTTGATAGTGTAAGGTAGGCTATGGAATGATCTATCACCTGGCCGGATTGGTCGCGTGGAAACTTCCGCTCTGGAGGACCCGGGTTCGAATCGCGGATCGCATTCCTCGAAAATGTTTATCATGGGGTCCGGGCCTGACCTGTTGATCCCCATTCTCCAGAATCTAACTGATCCCTCCACAACGATAGGCAGCCTGTGGAAGGGTTGTTTCGCCATATCATTTAGTATTCTGACAGAATGGAAACTGGTGTCATCTGTTAACAAAAAAATAGATCCATCATCCACTTGATCAGAATATGGTTACTAAGATTGGTCAGATTGGAAAATGGCGTCAAAAATTGAGAACTTCGCCAATTATAATTAATTTTAAAGCTTATTTTATACTATAATAGTGAAACTTTTTAAATTTTGCATATTTCATAATTTTAATGGAAATGTTTAAAAGTCTAAATCGATAAATAAAATTATATATATGAGTTTTTATTGTATATATAACGTTACAAGTAACTTTGTTAAGCTTCTCATTTCTTATTTGAACAATTTTGATGCGCTAAATTGATATCATTCTTTATAAAAGCAGATTCTATCATCATTATATATTTTTAGTTGAATAATTTAGCACTTTAGTAATGATTTAGCAATGAAAAAAGATGACTTAACGCAAGTATATAAAATTTTATTAAATAAACTAAATCGATTTAATAATATGATAGAAATCAAATCTATATAAATAATTTATCAAGTGTTTCCGAACAAATTTCTTCTTTTGATTTATTTATTTTCTGTTGTGATAAGAAAATAATGTTCATATTTTAAGATATTGTTTAATATTGTACAAATAGAAACCATATTTTTTTAAATTAAAAATTATAAGCTAATATGTAATTTAATATCAATAATAATTTAGTTTTGAAAAATTTTCTTTGGAACTTCCAAAGCTGACACGATTAATTGAAAAATTTTAAGTGAAAATATGGAAACTAGTTCGCTTTCCATTTGCTCTGGTTTCAATTCCGGATCTCATACCTTCAGCTTTTTCAGGAGGAATCCAATCCGTTACTCCTCCATCTAACTACCGATCCCACTACGGATGTGGATGGCCTGTGATGGCTACTTAATGTCTGAAAAAGATATACAGCATCCAGTTTTAATCTTATCATTTCCATTTCAACTATACTGCTTTCTTTGTTTTAAGATATTGATTAAACTTATTTTTTTCCAGATTCTGAAAATCTAAAATATATAAACCGAATCACTTCATAGAAAAATTTATTTGTAACCCATAGGACGGGATAGATTTCAAAATCCACTCATCTAGATTTTTCAGGGAATCTTGACCCAGTTCATAGATCTTTATTTTCATCTAACGTCTGATGGATGTGATCTATCATTACCTGACAAAACTCGTGACAGATTCTGGAATATTCCTGATATACAATAGCAAATAACTGAAAGTTGACTTAAAAACAGAAAAAAAAAAAATTTTCAAATTAACTAAACTTCCCCTGGAGGACAAAGACTAAATTAAATTTTTTCTAACGATTATTTTTGAATTAAAGCTATGGTGCTTATCTGTTGAGTTAATAATTAATTAAGTTTAAAATTTAGTACTAAGGTGGTGGCACCATAGCTTTAATTCAAAAATAATCTTTAGAAAAAATTTAATTTAGACTTTGTCCTCCAGGGGAAGTTTGGCTAAGTTGTTTAGTTAATTTGAAATGGTTAATCTGATTAGTGTAAATATGAGTAAAAAGAATTTCTTCACACAAATTTGATTCATTCTCCATACACGTTATAAACCAACATTTTCACGTATATATAAACTATATAGTATTTAATATAATTCTATTCTTGAAAACAATTCGTAATGCAAACAGATTTAAGTAAAAAATTCTGTTTCTGGTTAATTGGGAAATCTACATAAGGGATACGTAGGGTGGTAGCCATTTCAGACTGTGATAGGATATCTATCACTTGCCAACACCCATGATGAATACAGTCGGATGGTTAAAAGATGTGAATTAATGCCAATCAGTTTCAGATCCCTTTGAATTTATCCACATCATACAAATGGAAATCTAGCATGCTTCCAAGCAACCATTTGATTTATACACCAGATATTGTTAGATGGCCGCGAATGTATGCGAATAATATGTGAATAACATGATAATGAATTATAGATTCACTTCATCTTTTAGAATCTGAGCCTATCCCATTCTTTACCTTTGGAATGGTTTCACCACTAGTCTAGGAAGCGCCTTACTCTGGTACTAACTCCTTGTTCATTACTTTAAATAAATAATCTTTAATTAGAAGCGGCATTAAACAAAATAAAAATGGTTTTTATGTATAATGGTTTGTCTTCTTGGAAAATATGGAATTGAATTCCTTTTAATTTTTGATCTAGCAGTTTTATTAAATATTTATACTGTATATGTCCAATGATTCTCATTTCTAAGCAACTTCCAGTTGGTTGTGTATATTAAAGATTTGGCATTTCGTTGATTAATCGTGAAAAAAATCGATTGCTTTAGTACAAGTTATCCTAAAAACGAATTAAATACATTACTGATCAATATTATTCTATATAACCCTTTAAAGCTAGCCAATCATCTTCGAGTATACAAAGCGTCACGATGCGTCGCGTTGCCAAGACGCGTCGCTCTCCTACTGACTATCCGCTATCGGATTTGTACGCGTAAGAAGGCAAGCGACGCAACGCGATACTTAATGGAAACGCGACGCGTTGTGACGCTTTATAAACTAGATGGTGATTGGCTAGCTTTAAAGTGATAAAGTTTGTTTTAGGTATACATAAATCATATATTATTTTAAATGACATTTTTAAATAATGACGGAATTTTTCCTCCCTTGCACTAGATTTATAAAAATGAAACGGTTTATTTGTAAAGATGAAATATTTTTTTTTCTATAATTCAAGAATTACATCCGAAGTTTTGCATTTTGCATTTATTTTACATGATTACAGTACAGTTCGCTTCCCGGTACAAGAACGAGACTTAATATTAATAAACCGTCTGTATACTTAAAATAACGAAGGTAGCCTGTAATTTGGTGCCCTCGTTCTGGACCCAGCAAGTTTTTCTCTACGCCAGTCAAGCGAAAGATAAAAACCAAGACGTGTTTTTAAAAAGCAGGACCATGTTTACATTAAAATCACATACAAGCGGCTTCTCTAAATTGTTAGCAAAAATACAGTGGATAAAACCTGCAAGTTTTTTTTTTTTTATGTAAAAGACCAAGGAGCCACAAATATTGTATAGAATCACCAGACGTCACAACAATTTGGCTCTATAGTAAACTGCGCAGTTTAACAGAACGTAAAATGTTGTTCCAATAAATGGAAAATATCTTTTCAGATGGCAACGCATCACGTCTCCTTCCACCAACTTTTGTTTCTCTAAGTTTAAAATTGCTGTTGTTCTTCTGTGACGAACACCTGCCTGACGCCTCCTGGAATTTGACTAGTGGTTACCCAGGTTCTATGCTTGGCTCTTATCATGTTCAAGTTGCTCTCTGCTGTATCAGCTCTCTCTTCGGCTGCTTCTAACTCGCGCTGGTAACGTCGTACTCGAGTCAAATTTTGTTGACTTAGTCCTTCCTGTAAAAAATATATGAAAAGATATTCATCTTATGAATAAAACCAAAAGCAATGAAATCAAACTTAAGCTTCCAAAATCCAATAGTTTACCTGTTCGCCTAATTGTCTTTTGTACAGCTTAACCTTTTCTGACAGCTTGTCTACAGAATCATTCAACATATTGATCAATTTATGGTCGTCTTCTGTTTGCAAAATCAATTCTCTCATCCTCAGTTCTTTCTTTCTCAAAATCTTTTGGGTCTCGACGTGTCGACGCTTTTCTTCTTCAAATTCGATTTCGATATCACGGATCTATAAAAAAATGTTTCGTGATTAATCGAAAGTAAAGAAAGAAGAAAGATTATAGACGATGATATAAATTGCTCACTCTAGATTCTAATTTTGCAATAACTCTCTTGCCTCCAGCCAATGCATTCGCTTCCACTTCTTCGATACGAACTTGAAGATTGTGCACTTCTATTTCCAAAGACTTCTTAATAGATTCGATCTTGACTAGTCGCTCCGTCTCTTCAACTAAGGTATCCTTAGTGATCTTCAATTCCGAAAGAGCTTTAGTCGCTCTCTCATCTGCGATCTGAGAATGAAAATTTTTATTTTCAATTCAAGACTGTCGTAAAAACTAGAAAAGAATACTGTTTTTTTACTGACTTACTCTCAATTCTTTTTGAATTTCTTCGAAATCATTCTGTAAGCTAGTAAAATCGCCTTCGAGTTTAGATTTGGCAGCCAGTAAATTCATATTGATGGTGTTCAGTTCGTTTATTCTGGCAGTGGCTTCTTCGCATTGCATTTCGGCTGCTCTCTTGGCTCTAGTAGCCTGTAAAATTTGTTGTTTCATCATAAATAAATTGTTTTCAAAATGACAATATTAAAAATATGAATAATGTTAAAACCTGCTCCACAGTTGTTCTCATTTCGTCAAGTTCCGCTTGAAGACCTTGGCAGCGACGTTGAGATACTCCCAACTGATCAATGGTTTGTTGTAATTGACGATGCACCTCATCATAATGTGCTTGCAGTTCCTATTAATGAAAATAATTTTAGAACGATTTTTTTCGATATCGGTCGGCTGAAAAATTAAAGAAGAAATGTACACACAGTTATGTGAAGGGCTTGTTTCTTGATGGTCCTCTGCAAATCCAAGTTCTGTTTGTTGGCAGCATCCAGAGACATTTCCAGTTCTGTGATCTGTACCTGCATCTTCTTCTTTATTCTAGCTACTTCAGTCTTCAGTTTGGATTCTGCTTCGGCCAATCTCTGATTTAGATGTTCAATCTCGATCTGCATCTGTTTACTGTTTTCAAAAATAAAATGGGATACATAATTATGCAACATCTCTCTTGTTAATTCAATTATTTCATTGATTAGTCTAATCAGAAAGGAAGATTATTATTATGGTTATTGATAACTTCCCATTTTTTTAATATCTCAAATTCTTTATTTCAAGTAAAATAAAATACTTGGATTATTTTGAAATCGTTATCTTCTTCATCCTTTAAGTGGCCTCGTAGTTTTCGCTTTTATTACATTAAGAAAACGCTAAACCTGTTCCATATTGTAGTACTTGTCCCCAATAAAATGTGCCGCACTGGCAAACATTCAAGGTTCCAAACACTTATTTCGGCAACTAGACATTGTAGAAGTAATCTCATGATCTGCATAATGTTTGCTGATAAAACATTTTGTCCCTTTTTAAACTAATTGGATGTAATCTTATTTTATAAATAATTTATTTTTGTTAAAATATTTTACATTACTACAACTAGGACTGAAACTTTTTATTTTATATAGGATATAATTTAAGTAATTTTAAAAAATCGATTATTATTATTAAATTTATAATAGTTAGGACTTAAAAAAAATTTTTTTTATCGGAAATTCGATTTGGATGAGAATAAGAGAATGAGTTCATTGAAGGTCGTAAACTAAAATAACCTTTGGGTTGATCCAGGTCGCTATGATGATGTATATAATTAACGCGAGTGAAATTTAAGGATTTCTACACGTTCGATTTTAGTTTAAAATAATAAAAAAAAGAGAGGAAACAATACCGATTATCATCTATTTCCATCTCTCGAGAAATGTTTTGACTTTGGATAGTTTCGATTATGGAAGGATCCACCAGGGACAACTGAGAACTTTTCTTGAATTCTTCCACCTTTTGCTGTTTTTCTTTCTCCAAATCTTGAAACATCATTTTTCTTTCTTCCATGTGCTTGACGTGTTCACCATGAAACGTAAACTTATCTCGACGTTTGATCTTGGACATTCTATCGATGATAAAATCACTAGGCTGATATAAATTTAATTCTCTTCCCAGATCGACAGACGATTGAACGCGGCGGAGAGCCATGCTGGCCTTGTGTTTATCGTATTGTTCTGTATTTATCACCTCTTTCTTCGCTGGCAGCACTGGAGGCGATGCTTCCTGTGGAAACACGGGCGTAACGATTTCCGGTTTCATTCCTACGCTAGCTAGCGCCTCAGAATAAAGACTTCCTCCGAAGATGTAGTTGTCACTGTAGATAGCGCTGTATGGCCTGCGCCAGTGTTTTCCTGGTGCCATAGTTCAAATTTACTGTTTTCCGCTCGACCGCCGATGCTCTTCGATAGTCGGAATGCCCAACGGATTTTTATGATCAGATTTAATTAGCACCATCTAGCGGCGAATAAAAAGTGCTTGTGTATGCATTCCACATTTCGTCCTTCCAACCGGTCGACTTTATTTATTTTAGGACCAGACATCCCGGCAGAATGCCTGTTTGTTCCCAGATAATACCTCATCAGTTTTTTCATATTTTTTTTTCCTTCGGTCTTAACGAAAAAAGGATTAGTCGACCTTTCGAAAGTCGTTGATGAACACGAAATGGGAGAATTATTTTATTAACACAGTTGTTACTCGTTAGGTGACATTACGACAAAAGCCGAAACATCTGCACAGACAAAGAGATCTTCAAACGTGTGATATGTGCTAAGCTAGCACAACTGTCACCGATGACGGAATTGTGGCGATGGTGTAATTTCATCTGTTTCGTTTTTTATTGGTTGATTGCTGATCATGTGAAATGGGTAAGAGAATCTCCTTGGCTATCATTCAGACTGTCGCCAAAAATATCCTCTTAAATCAAAATTTACAAAAAAAAAAAATTCAATTTTTATGGAATTGATGATAATTTTGGAATAAAAATGGGGTTTGAATTCGAATTTTTATTGTCATCTTTAGGAATGAAATGTATCAACAATTTTTTTTACATATTTTTCTTATATATTTCTTTTGTAAATAATATACATATAGGAAAATGTTGTTTAAGTAATAATTCAGAAGATATATAAGGGTGAATATACATATAAGTAACATATATGTTTCTTATTTAAGAACACTAGGATCCTGAATCGTTTAGCGCTATCTCAAATGATATAAATTTGCCGCTGCGCATATACAGTATATATATATTATATATTGATATATATGCAATAACAGCTAGTTTGTGCAGTGGCAGAGGCGTATATATGGAGCTGTCACTGCATATATAGACTACATATTCAGGAATCCCTTGATTAGTGCGGTTAATAAATGCAATACGCCCATATATCAAAACCACATTAATCAAACTAAAAAACCAATGGGAATAATTATAACGAATCCCGGAAAATATCAAAATTATAAACATGCATTTTTTTTCCCTCTCTCAAAACGTATCTATATTGTATTAAATGTACTTTAAATCATTCAGGAATACGTATGCATTTTTTTTCCTCTCTCAAAACGTATCTATATTGTATTAAATGTACTTTAAATCATTCAGGAATACGTATAGGTATTTAAAAATTTATAGTAAGAATAAAAATTTATTTTTCACAAAAAAAAAAAATTATTTTTTACAAAATTTATGCAATTTTGTAAAAAAATAATTGTACGTCCGTAAATATCGAGTACTGTAGAGAAATTGAAGGCAATGCTGGCTATATAATATTGTAATAATTATTATTAGGTTAAGTTGTTATTCACACTAAATTTATTAATAAATAAAATTACGAACGAATTTAAAATATAATAATTACATGATGAAAGTCATAATATTAAGAGAATAAAAATAATAAATTTATTGTAGTGCTTTAATCATATAGACTACAATCCCCGAGATTCAGTTGTCAATGCTTCAAAAGGTTTAAAAAAAATCGCACTTATTGAAGCGCACTAATCAAGTTTGGCATAGCATATATTAAGGGAATAATCTCAAAATTTTTTTGTGCACTAATCAAAACCGCATTATTCAAACCCGCACTTACTAATCAAGGGATTCCTGTATATAACTCAGTGGCATAGTTATATATTCTATATATATATATATATATA